>JAPDNY010000011.1:17722218-17867218 GCA_029375565.1 Gekko gecko
GAATAGTCCCACTCAACTTCAGGTGAGGTCTGACTAATACAGAGTAATGTGACCAGCACTCAAGGTAACACAATATAACAGAGCCAGTTGGGTGTAGTGGTTAAGAACGGTGGACTCTAAATTCACTTGCAGAGAAAGGAAGCCCTTTGAAAAGGAACCTGTGTTCACTGAATATATGAAGCTGCCTTTACTGCCTTATACTGAATCAGACTCTTGGTCCATCCAGGTCAGCATTGTCTACTCAGAGTGGGTCTCTGGGGTCTTACGCAGAGGTCTTTCACATCACCAATGGCCTGGGCCTTTTGACTGGTATTGGAATATTCAAGGTCTATAGTGCACCAACTTGAAGAAGATCAGAATAGCCTATAGGGGACAGCTGAAGGATTGCTGCTTAGCACAGCTAGATGAGGGACTGCCCACCATTTCAGATTATGTCCTTCCTGTATCCTGATTGGCTCTTTGGAGACTTCCTGCTCCAACTGAGCCCTCCCCCTTTGTTCCTGTCTCTCATGGCAGTCAGTTAGTTAAGCCTCTCTCCCTCTCCTCTGTTCTATCAGTTCTATATTTCTTCTTTAATAAACCAGATTATTTTCTTTAAAAAGTTGGTGCTCCATTTCCTCTGCACGTTTAAACTCTGCCAACAACTGGAGATGCTGGGGAATTGAACCTGCATGCAAAGCAGAGGCTCTTCTGCTGAGCCACAGCCCCTCCCCTATAGAATTGATGTGATCCTTTTTGGCAACACATGGGCCAAGTTCAGACTGGCAGTTGGCCCCACTATAGCTGCGTGTGAGCAATGTTTCACAAGTGGATTAATGGGGTCGTTCACACAGGCACATCTGCCTGGTGTTCCCCACCCGTAGTCAACCCGTCGTGTACCGCTTCACTCCCACGTTTAAAAGATACCTGGTGAAAGTGGTAGCAAATCCCGGAGGTCGCCTTTATCCTGCTTCATTCCACTTCCAGGAAGTGTGAACACTAACCCGAAAAGACTGATGTGCTTATGCACATGAGTGCATATGCGGATATGCGCACATAGCCAAATTACCAGGAAAAAGCCATTTACAGCCGCGCCTCCGGCCAGCAGTCTTTTGTGTTAAAAAGAACTTTATTAATAGGATATATTAACACATTCCATATTTCAAAATATTTTTTGATATATCTTTTTCTAATATCCCCTCCCACCCCCCACCAGGCTTCCAGCAATGCTCCACCCCTATTATCATTTCAATCAATATTCACTAACAATAAAAACTTGTCCAATATTCAATTCTTCATTTCTAACATATTCATTTTCTCTGACTCAGTATTAGGTAACATTTTAGCTAATAATCATTACTTTCTAGTCTTCTAATCTTAATAGTTATCAAAGCAGAGTAACTAATTTTTTCATCCCAGTTCCACTCTAAATAGTCTTTAAAATCTTTCCATTCTGCTAAGAATTCTTCATCTTCTTCACCGTTAAGCTTCTTTGTCAATTTATCCATTTCTACCATAAAAAGCATCTTCTTTATCCAGTCCCATTTTTCCGGTGTCTTTTCTTGCTTCCAAAATTGAGCAGATGTCATTCTAGCAGTTGTAATCAAATACCA
This sequence comes from Gekko gecko, assembly GCA_029375565.1. Lineage (NCBI taxonomy): Eukaryota > Metazoa > Chordata > Lepidosauria > Squamata > Gekkonidae > Gekko > Gekko gecko. The sequence goes on from JAPDNY010000011.1 coordinate 17,723,811, forward strand.
TAACAATGTTCTCTTTGTCACGTTAAATTCTTCCATTTTAAGACCTAAAAGTAACATTTCTGGTTCTTTTTTCAAGGTACACTTCAGGATCTTCTGAATTTCATTATGGATCTCAGTCCAATAAGCTACCGCTTTATCACAAGGCCACCACATATGATAAAATGGGCCTTCCTTTTTTTTACACTTCCAACATTTGTTAGACATGTTCTCATTCATATTAGCAATTTTTTTTGGTGTCATATACCATCTATACATCATTTTATAACAATTTTCTTTAACACATGTTGAAATTTTAATTGACTTTTTCCACAGACACTCCCATGATGACATATCTATTTCTCTATTTATATTTATAGCCCATTTCACCATCTGTTCTTTTACCGTCTCATCCTCTGTATACCATTTTAACAAAACCTTATAAATTTTTGAAATCACTTTTTTACCTTTTTCTGCCCATACAGTTTCAATTTCATTATTTTCCTTCCTGAAGCCATACCTCATTTTATCCGAGCCACGCCTCGGGCCAGCAGTCTGAACGCTCCCTCACGCCTCCTCCTGGTATGCTCCCGCATCAGTCTGCGCAGTGTGACTGGGAAAACCCGGAACAATTTGTTCTGGGGCTTTTTTGCCACGACTGGCTCCCGCTGCAAACTGCCAGTCTGAACTCAGCCATGACGTTCCCTTATCGGTACATCAAGGGAAGTACTGCCCTCTCAGACTGGCAGCAGTTCCTCAAGATTTCCAGTAGAGGTCTTTCTCATCACCTTCTACCTGGTCCTTTTAACTGGAGATGCCAGGGATTGAATCCGGGACCTTCTGTAGCAGCAGCTTTGAGCAGAATGCACCCTGCCGCCTCAGAGACATCTGTCACGTCCCTCAGGCCTTCCTTCTCAGGTAGAATAAATCTGTCTTACAACTGAGAGATAAAAAATTGAGGAGGAGTCAATGATCATCCCGACACTCATACTTCCCCACTGTAAAAATGAATGATAAAGAAGACTTTAAAACTCACATTAAATCTGAGGGGTCTTTTTTCCTCCAGTACAGTCACAGCTAAGCTGGCTGGCGACAATAGTTTAAAGGGGGGAAACCAGCTCTTAAAAAGTCACACACTTTGTCAATGTTGGCAGCTGATTCTCCACCCCCACCCCCACCCCCAGAGGTCTACCTATTTTTCAGTTTCATTTTCAACCCCCCATCTAGTCACAGCTGACATAGGGCAACCCCATGGGGTTTTCAAGGCAAGAGACATTCAGAGGTCGTTTGCCATTTCCTGCCTTACTTATTTATTTAAATAATTATATCCCACTTTTCCCTGTGACTCAAGGCAGCTTACAAATCATACTGAAAAGCATAATAGGGGTGTCCAAAAAAGAAGAAGTCTCCCTCACCCGAATCAATTATAGCCTGTAGGGACCACTATAGTCAATGTGCCCCTTAGGTTATAATGGAGAGTTGATCCAATGGTATCTGGGGCTCGTGGGGGCTGATTTTTTAGATAGAGACACCAAATTTGCAGCATAGCTGCTGGTACCTCTCTTCAATCCCTCCCCCCAACTTTCAAAAAGATTGGACCAGAAGGAGGTGACCCCATCCTCCATTGTTTCTTACGGAAGCTTGGTTGTGAGCAGAGTAGAAATCCTTTAAGCTGGCCTCTGTAATGTTGTGTGCCAGCGCCCCCTAGCACAGCTTAAAGGGAACTGTGGTCACATGATCTCAGCCTACCATTGTTACAGGGACAATGAGCTGATAAAATGAAAAGGGGATAACCTTCTTTCTTGAAGGAAAGACTGGGTAAAATTTTACAAAATAAAACGACTTTGAGCAGGAACGTAATTGCTATCTTCATGACACCTGAAGGGGCTGTAACATGGAAACGGTCTAAGATTTGTTCTCTGCTATTCCACATGGGAAGACTAGAGCTAATTGGGAGGGCTGTAGTTCTGTGGAAGAACCTCTGCTTGGCATGCAGAAAGTCCCAGGTAGGGATGTGCATTCAGTCCATCTGAACAGAATGCACAACCAAAAAAGGGCCATTCAGCCCCCTTTCGGGCAGCCACAGGCTGAATCAGATTCTCTAATCTGATTCGGCCTGCGACCGAAAGTGGCCCTGGCCCCAGGGAAAGCACGAGGAGTCATTTAAATGCCTCCCTGCTTTCTCTCCAGCCCTTCTTGGCCTGCCCACCTTGGCGGGTGAGCCAGGAGAGGCTGGTGGGGCTCTAGAAGCCTTCCTTGGCTCTCCTGCCCAAGCAGGCAAGCTGAGGAAGGCATGGGTAGGCATTTAAATGCCTCCCCACTCTCTCCCCGGCCCTTCCTGGCTCGCCCACCTGGAGGGGCTCTAGAAGCCTTCCTCGGCTCGCCCGCCCAAACAGGAGGGCCAGGGACGGCAGTGGGCTCCCTTCACTGAAGGGAAGGCAAAATGTCTTCCCTTCAATGAAGGGAGTGTGCTGCCTCTACGGCGTGACCGGGGGAGGGGGATTTGATCTTTAAACCTCCAGTCGCGCCACAGAGGCGGCATGCTCCCTTTATTGCAGGGAGCCTGGGCATGCCTTCCCTTGGCTTGCCCGGGCCCCTGGGCAAGTCAACCCTTGGAAGGAAGGCAGTTTAACTGCCTTCCTTTTTGGCTTGCCCAGGCGTCCTGGGCCGAATCTGATTTGGCTGGCCGAATGAGCCCCGAATCGGCTTAAATAGCCGAAAGTGGCATTGGGGGTCATTCAGCCAGCTGGATCAGATTTGGCCCGATTCTGCTGAGCCAAATCGGGCCAATTTTTTTTTAAAAAAATTTTTTGCATACCCCTAGTCAGGGCTCTTTTTGTAGCAGGAGCTCCTTTGCATATTAGGTGACACACCCCTTAATGGAGCCAATCCTCCAAGAGCTTACAGTAGCCCCTGGAAGAAGAGCTCTGTAAGCTCTTGGAGGATTGGCTACATGAGGGGTGTGTCGCCTAATATGCAAAGAAGTTCCTGCTACAAAAAGAGCTCTGCCCCTAGTCCCAGGTTCAATCACTGGCACCCCCAGTTAAAGGATCTGGCAGTAGGTGATGTGAAAGACTTCAGCTTGAGACCTTGGAGAGCCGTTGCTGGTCTGAGTAGACGATACTGACGTTGATGGACCAAGGCTGTGAGTCAGTAGCTTTATGTGTTTACGTGTTCAGTTTACAAGAGGATAGAATCTAGCTAAAATGGAACCGTGGTTAAACAATAGAACCCTCATGTATGCATTCCACGGAGTGGCTGATGTTGGTGGGGATAGAAAATGTATCATTTGATGTGACAAAATACTGTAGGGCAAAGACGGAGATTCCAACGTAGGAATGCAGTTTTGGTGGTAGCTTCTTTTCCACATTATGTCAAACTTTGCCCCCTCCCCAAGGCAACTCTGTGTAGAATTTTATGTCGGGACAGCCACTAGTCTAAACTTCTTCTCTGATCGATATGTCTAATTCTCAACATGGCCCTTTCTGAGGATACTTAAATCTGCAGGCTAGAGTCATGACACAGACAAGATGCATCTTTCTTACAAACCTGAGAAAAGCCCCAGGTTTGCAGAAAACCCCGCAAAATAATAGAAGCAGTGCCTGCAGCTTTAAAAATAAAACAAAAGGCCTCAGTGGCCATTACTGGGCAACCACAACAGTGCCAGCCTTCAAGTCTTTGTTCCTGTCAGTAAAAGGAGCTGGGAGAAGGCAAGGCCCTTTCTAGGGCCGTTTTGGCCTTTGTGGGGGGAACTCATGGGGGCCAGGCCCAGCAGCAACCACGGGGAATCTTGCTACCAAGAGACTCCCATGGCTCACCCAGGCCAGGCTACTTGCTACAGTTCAACAGGTTTGGATTACATATGAGGTACTAAAACAGATCGAGGTTCATAAGATTATGCATGGGATAGAACAGGAAGAAAAAGAGGTACTTTTCTCCCTTTCTCACAATACAAGAACTCGCAGGCACTCAATGAAATTGCTGAGCAGTCGGGTTAGAATGGATAAAAGGAAGCACTTCTTCACCCAAAGTGTGATTAACACATGGAATTCACTGCCATAGGAGGTGGTGGCAGCTACAAGCATGGATGGCTTCAAGAGGGAATTAGATAAACACATGGAGCAGAGGTTCATTGGTGGCTATTAGCCACAAGGTATAGATAGGGACTCTGGGGCAAGTGAGGCTCTGTATTCTTGGGGTTTTTTTTGGGGGGGGGCGACAGTGGGAGGGCTTCTGGAGTTCTGGCCCCACTGCTGGACCTCCTGATGGCACCTGGTATTTTTGGCCCCTGTGTGACAGAGTGTTGGACTGGATGGGCCATTGGCCTGATCCAACATTGGCTTCTCTTATGTTCTTATAAGAGATTGATAATCTATTGTATCCCTGTTTTTATGTTTGTGTGTCTGGAAAAATAAAAAATATATATTTAAAAAAAAGAAAGCAGGAAAAGTGGAGATGCTACTGGGAGCTTCCAGGGAAGGGAAAGAGGAAGGGAGTTGGTGGGTAATGAGAGGCCTTTCACAAGTTTTTCTACACACTCACCCCACTTGTGAATTTATATTTAGCTTCTCTCAGAACCTGGAGGAATCGTTCCCGTTACCCGCATGGATTTCTCTCTGTGCTTTGCAAATTAACTTTTATCCCCTCCAAATAAAACCTGAACGAGCATTACACAAAAAGAATCTGGAAAGGAGGAGGGAAATGCTTCAGAGATGTTTTGAAGGGCAAATGACTGTATTACTGTGAACATCTCGTAGCTCCAAGGTTTGAGGCTGTCGTTAGCCATCACCGTCAAAACGCTCATTTTGGCCCCGCGATCAACTGCTCTCCCAAATGATGTTCCATCGCTGATGTAGTCTGATGACAACACGGCGAGGCTAAGGGAAGCGGAGTGGGCGTACAGGATACTCTCAAGCCATACAAGATCACTCGATGAAATTAAGACAAGCCCCGCCTCCGTGGAAAGGGACACAGTACGAGAAGGATGCAGGGGAGGAGAGGTCAGCCACTGCTGGAAGATGTGGGGGGCCTAAGGCATCGGGAGTGGGGGAGAGGAGAAACGGAAGAAGCATGGATGGAGACGATGGCGGCTTTTCTAGACATGAAATGCTTATGTAATGTGATGAGATGAGGAGAGGCAGTGCTCCCGGGGACAATCATCCTCCACTTGCTGGATGCCCAGCCATGCAAAAAACATTTCCAGACAACAAATTAGCCCAACAGGGATTGCAGCAGTGGAGGGGGGGGGGTGAGAGGAGAAAAACTAGCATGCTCAGCATTCCGAGAGCCCAAAGTGGAGCGCAGAGAGGGAAATGTCCTACGATTTGCCCATATTTAGCCAAATGCCCTTCTTTGTTGTGTGCTTGTGCGCTCACTCATGTGCACGATTACAAAGGACTTGTTACTCAAGTGTCGCAAGGAGGTACATAGTAATTTCCCCAGTGTTGTAAAAGATACGTCATCGGAAGGGGTGTATGATGAGCAATTTGTCCAAATGCAACCATTTAAGGAGTGCCCTGTTGGGTTGAAACAAAGGCCCATTAACTCCAGAGTCCAGTTGGTAACACTTGGAGGAGGAGGAGGAGGAGGAGGAGGAGGAGATTGGATTTATAGCCTGCCCTTCACTGCCCAAAGGAGTTTCAGAGCAGTTTACAATCTCCTTTCCCTTCCCCTCCCCACAACAGACACCCTGTGAGGTAGGTGGGGCTGGGAGAGCTCTTTCGAGAATTGCCCTTGAGAGAAGAGCTCTGAAAGAACTTGTAACTGACCCAAGGTCACTCCAGCAGCTGCATGTGGAGGAGTGGGGAATCAAACCCAGTTCTCCCAGATTATAGTCCGCGCTCCTAAACACTACACCAAACTGGCCCTCTACACCAACCTGTTCCTAACCCCGACACCAAAGTAGCCAGATGCGTCTGAGAAGCTCGGAAGCAGGTAGGAAAGCAATAGCTTATCCTGGTTGTTTTCCCCGAGCAACTCTGTATACTGGCTCTGTACATGGATCTTCTTTTCTGTTTAGCTATCATGGCTATTCATCATTTTTTTCAGCCACAGCCATCCCACTTGCCCTGCAGGCAGAATGGAAATACATTTATTTTATTGATTGCTTGACTTAATGCATTTCTATACTGCCAGGATGGAAGGAGAGGCTAAGTCTTTAGCGCCAAAAGAGTCAACTAACCCAAGCGCACACACTCACGAAGCCAAACGAGACAGGAAAGAACTGCGATTACAAACGGGTGTGCTGTCAAGTTGCAACCGACTTATGGCGAGCCCAGCAAGGCACTTCCAAGGCAAGTGAAAAGCAAAAGTGTTTGGCCCTTGCCTTCCTTCGCACAGCCTTCCTTGGTGGTCCCCCATCCAAGTACCAGCCCTGCTTGTTCCTGAGACTTGATGAGATTGGGCTATACCAGCCCGCCTTCCTTCCCGATCAGTGATCGGGAGAGAGCAAATTATTCTACTGCATGGAAGAGTTGATTGTGAATCTGCTTGACTCTGCACTGAACAACTCAAAAAGCTGCCAAGCAGGTTTGGAGATGCACTGTTCTTGCTGACTTTGGGTGGTAGATCAGCTGAGGGTCAACTTCAGGTCTCGCGCCAAGAAATCTTTGCTGCCATACAGGGAGACAATGAAGTCTGGGAGGAGGGATTCAGAAGGTGACTCTCAGCTGTGAGTCAGCTTCTGATCCCGCCCAACTCCCAGACTTCATTGTGTTCCTCCAGCCATGGTTTGGGGGGAATCAAAAGCCACCTCCAGCTGATCATGGAGTTCATCGGAGAGGTGGCTTTGCTTAGGAAACTTCTCACCACCGGGATGCAGCCGGGTTTCTCAGGAAAGAAAGGACAGAAAAAGAAGAAAGGAGAGAACCTGACTCCTGGCTGACCTGGGAGATCAGAAGGTGACTCTCAGCTGATCTCCTCTCCCCAAGAAATTTCGCTGCCTATTGCCCGTCAGCAAGGGTAGGGCATCAGCTGTGAATCAGTTTCTGATTCTTCTTAGAAACTTCACTGTGTCCCAGCCCTAGTACTATACATGTGTTGTTCTCACACAACCTTCCCTCCATGCCTCCCTCTTTCTCCTCAAATAGCTGGATGGGGGGAAGATCAGGAGCCAACTGACAGTTGATGATAAAAGAAGGAGGAGGAGGAGGTTGGATTTATACCCCACCCTTTATTACTGAAAGGAGTCTCAGAGCAGCTTATAATCTCCTTTCCCTTCCCCTCCCCACAACAGAGGTAGGTGGGGCTGAGGTAGGTGGGGCGGAGAGAGCTCTTTTGAGAACTGCTCCTGAGAGAACAACTCTGAGACAACTTGTGACTGACCCAAGGTCATACCAGCAGCTGCATGTGGAGGAGTGGGGAATCAAACCCTGTCCTCCCGGATTAGAGTCTGCACTCCTAACCACTATACCTTACCACTATATCCTTGCTGGGATGAAGCCAAGTTTCATGTGGGAGGGAACAGATCTGACTTTCCATCCCATGAACAGTTGGGCAGTGTTTATCAAAGCCATATTAATGAAACCTCCATCTCTCTAGGACTCTCTAGGAATTGGATAATATATGTAGCAGAGGTCCATCAGTGGCTATTAGCCACAAGGTATAGATAGGAACTCTCAGGCTGGGGCAAGGGATGCTCTGTATTCTTGGTGCTTGGGGGGGGGTCAACAGTGGGAGGGCTTCTGGTGTCCTGGCCCCACTGGTGGACCTCCTGATGGCACCTGGCATTTTTGGCCCCTGTGTGACACAGAGTGTTGGACTGGATGGGCCACTGGCCTGATCCAACATTAGCTTCTCTTGTGTTCTTATGTTCTTATAACCCAGACTGGGCTTTTCAACTAACGAGGTGGGCAGAATATGTTCAGACCAGATATACCATTTGCAGAAATACTGAAGCTGCAGTACGGAAGGGCAATGGTTTATTTATTTAGGCATTTCTAGGCTGCATTCACTGCTGCAACCCCCCCCCAAGTGATGTACAATTAAAAAAATATATTGAGACAATATAATGACCAAAAAAAGTGCATTAAACCCCCTTTCAGCCAGCGGCAGATCCAGAATTGTCAATTATAACCATGACACATTTAAGAAACATTCCATCTGTTCCCAGAAAAGGATCTATCCCCACCCCGAGCCTACAAAAAGCCATCAACAAGGGATCTAGATAGACTTCGGTCAGAAACAAGGCCTGTAAAATGGGTATTAGTACACACAAAGCCCAGGTCTACATGATCACTCTGTACCTGCATGAAGGAATAGCTGTAGACAAATCCTCATTTCGGGATGCAGAAGACTGGAGGCATGCATATATTTTTTCCCTGTATTGATAGCTTTGCCTTGGTTATTATTATATGGAATAAAAGAACCCACAGCTCTTCCAGTTTGGCGCCAGTTTGGTGTAGTGGTTAAGTGCGCGGACTCTAACCTGGGAGAACCGGGTTTGATTCCCCACTCCTCCACTTGCACCTACTGGATGGCCTTGGGCAAGCCATAGTTCTGTCAGAGCTGTTCTTGAAAAAGAGCAGTTTCTGTCAGAGCTCTCTCAGACCCACTTACCTCACAGGGTGTCTGTTGTGGGGAGGGGAAGAGAAAGGAGTTTGTAAGCCACTCTGAGACCCATTTGGGTAGTGAAGGGCGGGGTATAAATCCAATCTCCTCCTCCTCTTCCTCCTCCTCCTCCTCTTCTTCTTCCAATCAGCACCTCCTCGTGATCCCCGGCCCAAGGGACGTCCACTTAGTCTCAAACAGGACAAGGGCTTTTTCAGCCTTTGCCCCAACCTGGTGGAACAGGCTCCCACCCGAGATCAGGGCCCTGCGGGACCTATTATGGCTCTGCAGGGCCCGTAAAGCGGAGCTATTCCACCAGGCCTTTGGCGGAGGTGGCAGATGTTCAGCCATTCTGGCCTCCCCTGTTCCCAGTGCCCTCCTGCTTTAGATAACATTACTTGAGCACTGGAGCTTTTTATTCACCTGACATGAGGCAGGGTCCTTTCTTTTACTGTTTATTGTGCCATCTGTTGTTTTATTGATTTCATTGTTTTTTGAATCTTATGTTGTAAGCCGCCCTGAGCCCACTCGTGGGATAGGATGAGGTATGAATTTAATAGTAATAAGAAGAGGAGGAGGAGGAGGAGGAGGAGGAAAAGAAGAAGAAGAAGAAGCGGAGGAGGAGGAGATTGGATTTATACCCTGCCCTTCACTACCCAAATGGGTCTCAAAGTGGCTTACAAACTCCTTTCCCTTCCCCTCCCCACAACAGACACCCTGTGAGGTAAGTGGGTCTGAGAGAGCTCTGACAGAAACTGCTCTTTTTCAAGAACAGCTCTGACAGAACTATGGCTTGCCCAAGGTCATCCAGCAGGTGCAAGTGGAGGAGTGGGGAATCAAACCCGGCTCTCCCAGATTAGAGTCCGCGCACTTAACCACTACACCAAACCACTACACCAAACTGAAGAAGTGGTGGTGATTGTAGTAGTAGTAGTTGTTGTTGTTGTAATGTACTGGCCTGACCTGGATGGCCCAGGCTAGCCCAATCTCATCAGATCTCAGACGCTTAGCAGGGTGAGCCCTGGTCAGTATTCGGATGGGAGACCCCCCCAAGGAATAGCAGGGTCGTGATGCAGGGGCAGGCGATGGCAGACCACCCCTGAACGTCTCTTGCCTCGAAAATTTCACAGGACTTGAATCTTACCTCTCACTGAAACTTTGCTTGTGCCTCCAAGCTCAGGAGCATCAGTTCTGCTGACAAAATGTTTGCAAATGCGCTGCGCCTCTGATGCACAGCACGCGTTGGTGAATTTAAACGGGTCAGGATGGGGTGGAGAAAGCGGAGCCTCGCCATTTCTTTCCCCCTATTTATGCAGTTTACACTCCTTAATAACGGGGACCGGGGAGTTCTTCAATTGCTGAGCCTCCCTTTAATGAAATTTTTGCTTTGCTAATAAGATCTAATGTAGTTTTGCATTTCTAAAGAAAGGGGAGGGGGGGTTGGTGCCACTTTGCCTCTATTGAAATTCAGGGGAGCAAACCAAGTACATGTCATGTTATTTTCTTCCATCAAATTGGGCTGAATCTCATTAACGCAAAGGCAGCGTGTGGATGCAAGCTGTATTCCATATCAGGGGGATAACCCCTTGGACCCTGGAGGAACCGACTCCAAATTCATTTCAAATGAGCAGAGGAGCTGCCCGTATTTACATCTCTTCAGCTGAAAAGCGGCCCAAAGGGTTCATTTGTGAAAGTGAACAGCTACCATTTGTTCAATTTACTGGCTCAAGAAAATCCAAGCTGATTCAAAAGACCTTAAAAACAAAGCACTTGATAGCCTAGCCTAAATAAAAGCTTATCTCTCCCCCCTTTTCTTCATCATATATAAGGAACTGGGCCAAATTCAGATGTTGAGTGGAATATGTTTATGTTTATTTGCTGCCCTCTCCTTGATGGGCTCAGGGTGGGTTCCAACAATGTAAATACAGTACAACAAGGAGAGTGCAGAAAGGGCCATGGTTACACCAGAATTGAGAGCCAGTGTGCACTAGGATCCTGGGAGAGCTGGGTTCAAATCCCCAAGCCCGTCACAAATTCTGCCTGGCCTACCTCACAGGGTTATTGTTGCAAGAAAATGGAGGCAGGCAGAATGATTCTCTAAGCTGAAGAAGAGTCAGTTTTTATACCCCGCTTTTCTCTACCTTAAGGAGTCTCAAAGCAGCTTACAATCACATTTGCTTCCTCATGTGAGGCAGGTGGGGCCGAGAGAGCTTGGAGAGAACTGTGACTGACCCAAGGTCACCCAGCAGGCTTTAGGTAGAGGAGTGGAGCAACAAACTCTGTTCTTCAGATTAGAGTTTGCTGTTCTTAACCACTATAGCACACGGGCTGCTTTGAGTCCCAACTGGAGAGAAAACAGAATATCTATATATCTTATAGCCAAAGTCCTTCTCATATGGATACTTATTTCCACCAATAGAGGGCTCACTCTCCCTTAACAGCTTTTTCTACAGATTCAGGGCACTCTCTGGGGTTGCAGAAAAATCCAAAAAGTTATTTTAAAAAAACTCAGAGAGGGTTAAATCCCCCCCCAATACCTTTTGAAATGGCCTTCGCAAGGATCTACTCCAGGTTTCAGCGGTGAAAGAGTAGAACATTCGGGTGGGGGGGGGGAGGCTTCTAACTGGCTTTGTCAGTAAAAGGTAGAGGGAGGGAGAAGGGCCATTTCCAGGCCTATTTTGGTCTTTCAGGGAGGGAGTCTTGTGGCCAGGTGTGACAAGAGTTGCCAGTGCCATGCTGGGGAATTCCTAGAGGTTTTGTGGAGGACTCTAAGAGGGGCTGGGTTTGGGGAAGGGAGAGGCCTCAGCTAAATATAATACCACAGAGTCCACCCTCCAAAGTGGCCATTTTCTCCACGGAAACAGACCTCTGCTTTTCTAGAGTTCAGTTGTAATTTTGGAGGGTCTCCAAGTCCCACTTGGGGGTTGGCAACCCTAGGCCTGGCAGCAGTCTTAGGATGCCAGGTCCCCTTGACCACTGGCAGGGGATAGGGGGTAAGGTTGCCAGATCCAGGCTGGGAAACTCCTGGAGATTTCAGGGTGGATCCTGAGGAGGACAGGGACCTCAGTGAGGTGCAATGCCATAGAGATTGCCCTCCAATGCATTCTTTTTCTCCAGGGGAACTGATCTCTGTAGTTTGGAGATGAGCGGTAATTCCAGGGGATCCCCAGGTTCCATATGAAGGCTGGCATCCCCAGGCAACACCCTCTGGGTGACTTGAGACCACCTGATTTGCATGAATCAACTAGGCCTGGCTGCTTGTTACTGTTCATCAGCAGCCATCCTATGAAAGCCAGTGTGGTGCAGCTGTTAGAGCTTCAGAGTAGGGTCTGCAAGACCCAGTTTCAGATCCCCATCTTGCAGTGGAAGTTGCCTAGGTGATTTTGAACCAGTCACATACTTTCAGCCTAAATAATCTCACAGGGTTTTTGTGCAGAGAGCATAATGTAAACTGCTCTGGTCCCCATTGCAGAGAAAGACTGTAATTTTCCTAGGTAGAGGCTGTGGGGGAGGGGGGTGGAGACAGAAAGCTGAAAACAGAGAGGCAGATAAAGATAGGTTGGCTGTTGGGTGGGGAGGAAATAGGGTTGCCAGCTCCGGTTGGGAAATTCCTGGACATTTGAGAGGTGGATTCTGGGGAGGGTGGGGTTTGAGGAGGGGAAGAACTTCAGACCAGTATAATGCCATAGACTCCAGCCTCCAAACCAGCCATTTCCTCCACAAGAACTACCATTGTCAACCTCCAGGTGTGGGCCAGAGATCACCCAGAATTACAACTGTTGTCCAGGTGACAGAGGTTAGTTCCCATGGATAAAATGGCTGCTTTGGAAGGTTGAGTCTACGGCATTATACCCTGCTGAGGCTGTTTGCCTCCCCAAGCCTCACTGTCCCAAGGCTCCACCCCCAAATCTCCAGGCAGCCCTAAGGTGAATTGATCTCTGTAGCTGGGAGATCTGTTATGATTCCCAGAGAACTGCCACCACTGCTGTGGGGGAGAGGAAGTAAGTGGGTGGCTGGGAGCATTGCCGCCACTGCTGCTGCTTCTATGTGGGGTGGGGGAGGAAGCAGACCAGAGGCTGGGGGGAGTGGTGGGGGCAGAAACAGAAAGAGTGATGAGGTGGGGAGGCAGAAAAACAAAGAGAACAATGAGGTGGCAGAAAGAGAGGCATGCATGGAGGGGAGACAGAGAGTAAGAAAGGGGGGCAGAAGGGAGAAAGTGTGGGAGAGAGGTAGGGGGAGAGGGGAAGGAAGCAAAGGTGTGAGGAATGGGATAATCATCCTGCAAGTTTCTTGCGAGTCCTCAGACTCCTGGACAAGTTACTCTCAACCACCCTGTCTTTGGCAGTGAAAGGCTTTATTGAGATATAAGCAAGAAGAAGAAGAAGAAGAAGAGATTGGATTTATACCCCGCCCTTCACTTGGAGTCTCAGAGTGGCTTACAAACTCCTTTCCCTTCCCCTCCCCACAACAGACACCCTGTGAGGTAGGTGGGGCTGAGAGAACTCTAACACAAACTGCTCTTTCAGGAACAGCTGTGCCAGAGCTTGTGACTGACCCAAGGTCACATCAGCAGGTGCAAGTGGAGGAGTGGGGAATCAAACCCGGTTCTCCCAGATTAGAGTCTGCACACTTAACTACTACACCAAACTGGCTCTCTTCCAGGCAAGTTCCAGGCATTAACAGTACTGTGTCAGTTCCAAAGATTTTGGTGGGTGCATACATAGATATAGATAGTTCAAGTGTAACCCCTCCTATGACCCACTCCTACGTCACAACACCCAGTCTGGCCCCAGCATCTCTACCCCTCTTCTCATGGGAAATATACAGTCCCATTATCTTCTACACAAGCTGGCACTAGAAGCTTCAAGGTCGTTTCCCTGTGAACCAGAGAAAGGTTCGTCTTCAGAAGACTTACGCTTTCTAAGATCCAGCATTCACACACCTCACACTCGCTCCCCCTGCCTAAGAAATTCCCCTCCTCCCCATAGCTATGGCAAGCGGCGTGAAGCAAGGCAGAGCAAGGCATGACATGAGTCTCCCCTTACAAATAAATAATAGGAGGATGTTGGTCTAGGACTGGAGAGACCTGGGACCAGATCTCGAGCCTGCCTTGAAGCTTCCTGGTTTACCCTGAGCCAGCCACACTCTCTCCACCTGGCCAACCTCATGGGGTTGTTGTGAGGGGAAAAGGAAGGACAGAACCACACAAACTGCTCTGTGCTCCATTGACAAAGGGACGATAACAATGTGTTTTTGCATCTGTAATTGCAGGAAGGAACTGTGCAGTCCCTCTCCATTAGCCCAGCTTATCTGAGACAGAGATGAATCATTATCTTTGGTGTAAGTCTTCCTTGTGGACCATGGGATGGATCACGTTCCCCTCCTTGGTTCCAATCATGCCCAATTGGCTGTCTTGATCTTATCCTAGGGCCCCTCCTCAAAATTGCTTCAGCTGCATTTTGCAAATGATACTTGATTATCCTTTTCAAGCTTGGAATGGAGTGACGTGAGGGAGATGAATGGCACGTGACCCTTCCTGATCAGGGGGAAATGAAAAGAAACACCGGAATTTGAAGACAATGTTGGGCTGAGAACAAATTTCTGGAGACAGTGGACAGACCCAGCTCTCTAATTAGGCCCACTGAAACAGTTGTCTCAGCAGCAAAGTTTTTTGGTGGTGGTGGAAGGAGTCTTGCCCACCCATTACCCATCTCCCGTCTTAACATACGAACATAAGAAGAGCCCTGCTGGATCAGAACACTGGTCCATCTCGTCCAAGGCTGTGGTCACACACACTAAATAGTTCCCTTTCAATCCACTTTCCAACTGGATTTTGCCAGTTCACACAGTAAAAATCCAGTTGGAAAGTGCACTGAAAGTGTCTTGAAAGTGGATTATTTAGCATGTGTGACTGCAGCCCAAGAATCCCGTCTCACACAGTGGCCAGTCAGTTCCTCTGGAGGGCCAACAATAGAATGTGGAGGCCGAGGCCTTCCCCTGATGTTTCCCCCTTATGCTGGGACTGCAGTTGCCAACCTCCCGGTGGTGGCTAGAGATCTCCCACTATTACAACTGGTCTCCGGGTAATGGGGATCAGTTCACCTGTAGAAAATGGCTGCTTTGGAAGTTGGACTCTGAGGCATTATGCACCAAACCCTGCCATCCCCCCTCAGCCTCCACCCCGAACATCTCCAGGTATTTCCCAACCCTGAGCTGGCAACCCTACCTGGGATTCAGATGTTTTACTATCTCTGAATGTGGAACGTGAGAAGAGCCCTGCTGCATCAGACCAGTGGTCCATCAAGTCCAGCATCTTGTCTCACACAGTGACCACCCAGTTCCTCTAGAGGGCATAGAGGATGAGGCCTTCCCCTGATGTTGCCTCCTGGTATTTGGATTCAGGGGTTTACTGTCTCTGAACATGGAGGCTGTCTTTGGTTGCCTTGACTAGTAGACACCTGTTATGTCTGTAACTGTGAACACTGTCTCTACTTTACCATGTAAAGCTTGATTCTTAGTACTGGATCGTAAGATGTAACATTCTTATTGGCCATTCCTATGGAATTGTATGAAGCAACCAATCACCGTGTAAATATGTTTCATGGAGGGAACAAACCTGATTGGTCTTTATCTCTATGATCCTATTGGTTCTTAACTTATATGTGGGCATGGTTTTGACAGCCCGGGCTGTTTAAAAGAAGGAGCTGTGCTCCACTTGTTGACGTGTGTTGTCTGATCATTGAGTTTGCTGTTACGATAAAGCTGAATCGCTTTTGCTGAAAACACTGCCTCTTGTTGAATTGCCTACTTAACAACACCAATACTCATCCTCCATGAATCTATCTAATCCCCTTTAAAAATTGTGTCTGTGGCCATCACTACATCCTCAGGCAGCATATTCCACATTCCAGTCATTCTCTGGATGTTGCCCACTGACTACAACCGCCTCCTCTGCCGCCGCCCTCTTCCTCCTCTCCCCCTCTGGAAAACGTCCATGAGGACTTGTAGAACTCTCCGGAGATTCCTTCCTCTGGTCGCTGTGGAAACATTTAACTCAAAATGGCAGCCAGGCTCTTGTGAGAGGAAAGGACCCTTGCAAGTGGGGGTGCCCTGTAAGTTGTGTGCTGCTCGTGGGACTGTTTTTAAGCAGGGATGGGGGAACAGGTAAGGAGGATTACCGACTGTGCCTGCAGGGAAGGGAGAGGTAGTGGAAGTGGGGCTGAGGTGAGTGCTGGCAACTCTGGGGAGGCACAAGTCTTGCAAGAGGTTGGTCCCATTTGGGGTATGGCCTGGCTCAGGGACCATCCACTCAGGGAGTGGGTCCAGTGGAGTCAAGAGACCATGTGCCCAGGGGAGGAGCTGAGGGGTAAAAGAGAGACAATGGACAGAAAATGCCATATTGGGCTCAACTATACAGCTATTCTTTGTACTTAAAAAATTTCACCGGTCAATAAATTGACATTGTTTCTCAGAACATGTTCTAAACACAATATTAGATACTAAATATATCTAGCTGAGGGCTTTTTTTCCTGGGGGAATGTGCCAGAATGGCGTTCCGGAACATCTTTGACAAAATTCTTTTATAAATGTTTAAAAGCTCATGAGTACACAGATTGAAAACTTCATTTCTCTCTTGAGAGTTCCGGCACCTCTTTTTCACAAACAAAGCCCTGAGAGAGTGTGTGTGTGTGTCCAGTCACCTCCTTGTGTTATATATGTCCTTGTTCTTGCATGAAATCCTTATCCAACAAAACTTATTATAAAAGTTGGGTTGATTAATTTCCCCAAAACAAAGAGCTCTGTGGCACAAACACTGAGGGGAGGGGAAACATCCATAGAGTCCACTTCTCCATTTTCTCCAGACTGAGGATCTGTGTCAAGCTTCATTGTAGAGCATGTGCTTGGCATGTAGAAGGCCACCAAGGTCAGATGTGGGCATGTCCAGGTAAGTGGTTCTCTGACAGTGAACACTGAACTCCACTGCCAGTCAGAGTAGGCCATGCGATGCCAGATGGACCAATACTTTGCTTTGGTATGAAGCAGCATATGTTTGATGCTGAGGTCTTCTCTGCACATTTATACATGAGTAAGTCCCATTAAGGGGAGCTGTGGTGGCTCAAGTGGTTAAGATGCTGAACTGCAGGCTGTGGAAGGTCAGTAGTTCAGTAGTTCGAGACCCGAGAGTGCTGCATGACCGGGTGAGCTCCCGTCTCTAGTTCCAGCTCCTGCCAACCTAGCAGTTCGAAAGCAAGAAATTGCAAGTAGATAAATAGGTACCACTTCGGTGGGAAGGTAACAGTGTTCTGTGCACCTTGGCGTTTAGTCATGCTGGCCACATGACCACGGAAACATCTTCGGAAAGTGCTGGCTCTTCGGCTTTGAAATGGAGATGAGCACCGCAACCCTAGAGTCGGATTCGACTGGCTTTCGAGTGAGGGAAACTTTACCTTTACTTTAAGCCCCATTAAACCCAGTGGAATTTACTTCTGAATCAATATACGTATGCTCTGGAAGAACATCACCTATGCTCCCTGGCTACCAAGTTGGGGGGGACGGACACTCCTTAGTAGAAATCAGTAGGAAATATGATTTAATTTTTTTTTAATGCTGTTCTCATCTGTGCTACAGACTGAGCTGGCCATGATGGGGGGAAGATCTCTTGCAGTACTGCCCACTCCAGCTTGAGAAATTCCTGAAGATTTGGGGATGGCGCCTGGAAAAGCTTGAATATGGGGGAGAGGAGGGAGCTCAAAAAGGATGTGCCTCCCAAAGCTATGGTTTCCTCCAGGGGAAATTGATCTCTGTAGTCTGGAATCAGTTGTAAAGCCAGGAGGGGGGAGGGGGAGGAGGAGGAAGACGAGGAGGAGGAGATTGAATTTATACCCTACCGTTCGATTAGAGCAGGGGTGGCCAAACTGTGGCTTGGAAGCCACATGCAGCTCTTTCACACATATTGTACAGATCCCAGCAGGGTGGCTGGGGAAGCGAAGGGGAGGCATGACTTCCCGTTTGGTCTTCCCTTCCCCAGCCAGTGTTCCCCTCCCTGGGTAGGCTTGAGGTGGGAAAGGAGCAGAGCCATCTTGGAGAAGGTATTTGTCTCTTTAAATCCCTTCTCCAAGCCAAGCCAGATGGTGGGGGTAGGTGTTAGAGGATGCATTTAAAGTTGCTTTCTTTCCACCTTTCCCTCCATCTATTTGCTCTTTGTTTTTTCCTTCTCTTTCCCCTCACTCTCTCCCTCCCCCATCTATTTGCTTTCTTTCCACCTTTCTCTTTTTCTCTTTCTCCCTTTCTTCCTTTCTCTCTTTCTCTTTCTGCTTTCCTCTCCCCATCTATTTACTTTCTTTGTTTCTCTCTCTTTCTTTCCACCTCTTTCATTCTTTCTTTCCACCTCCCTCTCTTATTCAAATAGATATCATTTGCAAATAAATAAATATCATTGGACAAATAAATATCATCAATATCTGTTTTTACCCCTTTTGTTTTTATTTTTGGCAGTCTCATTTTATGTGAATAAAAGGCAAATTTGCATATTTTTCAATAAAAACGTGTAATATTCATGTCTTACGGCTCTCAAACATCTGATGTTTATTCTGTGTGGCTCTTACATTAAGCAAGTTTGGTCACCCCGACTAGGAGTCTCAGAATGGCTTACAATCTCTTTTCCCTTTCCCTCCCCACAACAGATAACCTGTGAGGTAGGTGGGGCTGAGAGAGCTCTTTCGAGGACTGCTCTTTTCAAGAACACCTCTGACAGAACTTGTGACTGACCCAAGGTCACACCAGCAGCTGCATGTGGAGGAGTGGGGAATCAAACCCAGTTCTCCCAGATTAGAACCTGTGCTCCTAACCACTACACCAAACTGGCCAAGCTCCACCTTGTAATCGGTAACCTTACTGCCAACCTACCTTGGCTCTGTCTCTAGGTCACTAGCCCCAACATTTAGACTGCACCAAGGTATTCTGGGATGGCAAAGCAATCAGTCGCTTTCTCAACATCTAAAAACCCAGTAGTAAGTCATGGGAGAAAGAAGTAAGTACGCAATGCAGGCCTCAGTAGATTTTTAGAATTTGAAAGGGCGTCCAGTTGCTCTGCCATCCCTGCCTGCCTCTGCATGGCCCGAGTGTCCTGAACAGACGGGACCTGGAGGCTGAGCTGCAGCCAAGTTAGACAGGCAGGAGGCTTGGTCATTAGGCGCACAGGGGGTGGCAAACAAGACAAGAAGTGAGCAGGGTGAGAGGTAAGCAGATTCAGCAATGAGCTAGCGTGTGGGCAGAGGGAATCTGAGAGCAGCTGGGTCTTCTTCACACTAAATGCAAATCACCCCAACCAGCATTCATGGCTTTGCCTCCTGCGGAGTCCCTCTACATACATATGGATTTCCCTTCCTGGTGATAAGTAAGGTCTGACACTGTGCTCCCACTTAGAAACACATATTACGCCTCCTTTAACAACAACCAGCAAAAAAATTGTATACCCTGCCTGGGAAAAGTTGTCTGTGTGACTGAAAAGCTCTTGCTCCATCTGTGCAATCCAAAGTCCCACCCGCTAAGCTGTGGAGTCTTGTGAGCAAAAATTCTACTTTGGGAGCTCCTGGCATTAAAGTTGTGAGTGAGTGTCAAGTTCTCCAGATAGTCAGTCAAACACCAGGCTTCATTAGAAGATAGTATTTATTAAAGACCAGTCTTAGAGCTGCATGAACCAGTTCTTTGTCAGTGATGCCAGATAATACAAAGCAATAGCAGTTATAGCCCATTCAAACTACTCCCCCCCCACCTACAAGCCAATGAATACATTTCGTGCACACACTAAGCTGTGAAAGCAAACACCCAAGAACAGTACATTCCCCATGCCAGGGCGGCATGAGACCCAAGGTCAGGTGAATTGATAAGAAACAGAACAGACACTCTTAAATCAGTGAGACCGGAGCCTCCAGTTCCTCCCACATTCCAAAACAGTGACAGATGTCTGATGGCTTCCCCCCCACACACTCACAGCAATGGCAGGGTTACCTGACAGTGAGTGATTTGGCTATTGTATAAATTAGTTGGCTCTAGAGCCATCCTTCCTGAGCTAAGACAAAAATCTATGAGCTGAAGGCTAAAAACACTATGATCTAGCTCACACTAACTCAGCTTAGAGGGAACACTGGTTGTGACTCATTTGTGTTATCGATTGATTGTTTTATTGATATGCTTTTATTGGCATCATTTGCTTTTCATCATCATATATATATATATATATATATATATATATATATATATATATATATGTTCTAAAAGAGAAGGGTGGGCTATCTGTGGCTACTTAAATCTGTGGACTGGGCCCATGCTGACAAAAACAAGGGTTGCCAGGTCCCTACCTGCTGCCGGCAGGGGGACGAAGCTTCCTTTCTGGGATCTTCTGGCATGCACGCATAGTGATGTCATTGTGCTAGGCATGTCACCAGGGGGATGCTCTAGCATTCAACCAGAAACTCTATGGTACCATAGAGTTTTTAAGCTGAGTACTAGAGTGTCCCCCCGGCAATGTGCCTGGTGTGATGACGTCACCTCCAGGCACTTTGGGGGCATAGTTCCCCCGCCGGCCAGATCCAGGCCAGCAGATTTGGGGCCCCTAAAGCAGGCAACCCCCCCCCCAGTTGAATGGCAAGCCTAACAAGAACACAGATAGTTCTGCAAACTTGGGGGCCTCCCAGGTTTGCAGAAACCCCCAAAACATAAAACAATACACTGGGAGGTTAAATTTCCCCTCTCTCCCAAACAATAACATTGTCTGCGTTAATGAAGATTCCTTATCAGAGGAGACTGGTCTCCAGGTAGCCTCCTGGATCTTCACCATCTTCACGGCTCCTGGTGACCAGGCTTCCACCAGCAGGGCTCCGAGGGGCCCTGCAGTGGTAGGTAAGGAGGGAAAGCTCAGGACAGCAGGGCAAATAAAAGGAAGTTGGCCGGTGGGAGGGAAGGAGAGGAGGAGGCAGGAAAAGGGGAGAGGCGATGGGGGCTTTCAGCAAAGGGAAAGAGGAAATACTGGGGGAAGGGGGAGGGAGATGCCCCCACAGGTCCTTGCAGGTCCCCAGTCAATTGTCTCAGTTGTCTCTTTGCTTGGTTTTATTTTATTGTTTTATTGTTGTGATCAACCTCAAGTGGGTTTGGCGAGGCCGGGTACACATTGTCTATACAAATAAATGCTGTGAAAATTAGCGGGTTCTAATAAAGTATTAGGAGGGAAAGTGGCCTGGCACTGCTCTTTGCTTGAGGACAATTCTACTGAGGACATTTTGGCTGCACAATCATAGGAAGGCAATTTCTGGACCAGAAATTTATATCAGAGAAACACCACTGGGCATGGGATTGCACTGCTGGAGGCCTCATTTGTACTTTTATTCTGTGCCGAGTGGTTTAAGTTTGGAACAACTTTTTTCTGGTCGCTATTGATTTTATATCTTGTATCTGTATGATTGTAATGTATTTTTATAGCCAATATGTGCCTCACTGTGTTTGACCTCTGAAGAAGGCCTATGCAGGCTGAAACACGTCAGGTCAAGTCCATCAGCCCTTGAGTGTTATAATTGGATATCTGTACATGAGGTGTGATTGGGCCCTTATATATAATTTTAAAACCTTTGTTTAATAAATACATGTATCTTTAAAAATATATCATATATTAAGCTTTTATTGCTGGCCCTCTTTTGCATTTGACTAATCTTTTTTAGGTTCTGAATTCTAGGTTTTAGGTTCAGTTTTCTCCCCCCCCCAATCTTTTT
Source organism: Gekko gecko (assembly GCA_029375565.1). NCBI lineage: Eukaryota > Metazoa > Chordata > Lepidosauria > Squamata > Gekkonidae > Gekko > Gekko gecko. The sequence continues at coordinate 17,745,098 of JAPDNY010000011.1, forward strand.
GTCCCGGCCTGGCATAGAGCCCAGTCGCATCAGACCCTGGAAGCGAAGCAGGGTCAGTACTTGGATGGGAGACCGCCGAGGAAGACAATTCTCTGGCTCTCATTGGCCTCGATAGCCCCTCGCTGGGGTTGCCTTGACAGCCGCTTGAGAGCGCTTCAGCATGTACTAAAATATTCTGTTTCCCTTGTGAATTAGTTTATCTGTACCGTAAACCTTGTATCTGTTTCCTATTGGATAAACTAAGATTAAGGAAACTCAATCTGGAGATGCGGGTGAAGGAAAGCGAGTCTCGGGAGAGCTACCAGATTTCTAATCACAGCGTCATAGGTTGGCCCATTATGGTGACGATCTCTCCATTCTGCCAGCCCTTAACAGCTCTTGGATCTTCTGTGCTGGTTGATTTTTATCGGCTCTCAGTTCTGGAAGGGAAACCCTTATCTGGCAGGGTAGGCAGAGAGCCCAGCTCAGCAGGTGGAAGAAGACAGTAGAGGTATAACATTGAAGAAGTTCCCCATTCAGGGCTCTTTTTGTAGCAGGAACTCCTTTGCATATTAGGCGACACACCCCTAATATAGCCAATCCTCCAAGAGCTTACAGAGCTCTTCTTACAGGGGCTACTATAAGCTCTTGGAGGATTGGCTACATCAGGCTACACCTAGCAGCACCTTACAACGTCAGTTCCTTAGTGTTCCACAAGTTCTTAACATATGCAGAACTACTTGCAGATGGCTTTATTTTATGAAGGTTCAGCCAAAGGAGGAGGAGGAGAAATTAGATTTATACCCCACCCTTCACTCAAAGTCTCAGAGCAGTTTACAATCTCCTTTCCCTTCCCCTCCCCACAACAGACACCCTGTGAGGTAGGTGGGGCTGAGAGAGCTCTTCCAAGGACTGCTCATGAGAGAACAGCTCTGAGAGAACTTGTGACTGACCCAAGGTCACACCAGCGGCTGCATGTGAAGGAGTAGGGGATCAAACCCAGATTAGAGTCCATGCCCCTAGGCATTACACCGAACTGAAAAATGTCCAGAAGGAACAAACAAGCCAAGCAGGCAAGCCCAGGAGTAATACGCAATGGAAGTGTCAGTGCACAGCCTATCAGGAGAGGTCCTCGGTCAGCCAATCCTGATCTCCACATAGCTGAGTTGGAGGTAACAAGAAGCCACTGGGGTCAATCCATCAGTAGCCTGCATCTGGGAGTAACCTCTTCTCTCCGGAAGAGACGGGAACTCTCCCCCGCCAAAGGATCCGTGCCTGCAGAAACTCCCTTGTATGATGCAACATGGAAGGTTCACAGTTCTAGGGACTGCATAAGCTGTCTGCGGGGATGGAACGGGACGCACAGCACTAGGACTGCTACACAGCACTGGCGGCCCCAATTGTGAGGCCAGTGGGGAGGTAAGCAACCTTCCTGCTCAAATCAGTTGGGATATTGAGAGTACCCAGCAAGTGGAGGCCAAAGACCAGACTCTCTGAGATCCAACCCCAGACAACAGACCTGACAGGAAGAATGAAGACTCATGGTGCAGAGCTATGGAGCCAAGGTGTGTGTATTGTCACTTTTCACAACTATATGTGAAATATATGGGACTGCCAGCATTGCCTTGTCAAATGCCAGGAGATATTGAGGGCGGTACCTGGGGAGGTGGACTTTAGGGAGGATGTGGTGTCACTTCCTGGTGATGCTCTAGGGACTTCCTCGATCTCTATGGGTAAAGATCATCAGGACAGAGGGAAATTCCTAGAATGTCTCTATGTAGAGGCCAGTATCCAGCCATTTCCTCCCCCCAGTCCTCAATTTCTTGAGGTCAGGGGATTGGAGCCTAGGGTGGGGGTTTCCCTGCCACAGGCAGACAAATGGCAACCCTACAAATATACGGCAATGCTCAGGTGTACCATGATAGAGGCCGTCTTCAACACCAAATATAGATGGGGCAGCAACACAGTCGTTTGGCAAAACAACAGATGGATTTCCAGACTGGACACCCAAGTAAGGATCCAAGACAACCTCTTGGCAGGCCATAAACATGCTAGTCTATTCCAGTGCTGAAACTGGGAAGAAGAAGAGGAAGAGGAAGAGGAAGAGGAGGAAGAGGACAATTGGATTTATACCCCGCCCTTCACTCAGAGTGGCTTACCATCTCCTTTCCCTTCCCCTTGGATTCAACTAGACTTCCTTCCAGAACAAATGCTTAGCATCCAGCTTCCATTTGCCAGCATTTGCTAAAGAACATAATTTTTGCCATCACTTACACCACAGATGAAAGATAATGAAAACAAGCCAGAGGAAAAATGATGATGTGTAAGAAATATAAACATGGGCTGTGTGCCAGAATCTAAGGACTGGCTCTTAAAAGTAACCGCGGAAGAAACAGCGGTCATGTACCATCCAACCCATCCAAGCTGTGATTGCATTTCTGGATACTCTACTATTTTGGCTCAAACTGCATACCATCACAGCTGGCCAAATGATGTGTTTTGCATAATTTGTCTGACAAATGTTGGCGTTTCTGCCAACGGTTTGTTCTTCTTTACCAAAAAAAAAATATTGAGAATAGATGTGGTCATTACTTCTACAAGCTGACAGATAATAGAATATGTTGCAGCTAACGTGATCAACGTTTCCCCCATCAGAGGTAATGACAAAATTGATCCTTTTGGCCAACTCTGTCTTCGGTTTCTTCCCTGCTGCTGGTTTTCAGTAGAAGTCCAAATAGTGTGATCTTCCAAAGGGTGTTCGCAAGATCAAGCTGATGCAGTGAAAAAAAGGTGAATTAACATAAAACACCTTGTTGAATAGTGGGTTTAACATGGCAGAGGCAAAGGCAGAGTGATTTCAGCAAGCAGCAATTGATTGCATCTCAACAGGGATGCTTTACATGGGGCAACTGCCCTGACTATGAACACCTAAGCTACTCCCGGCCCCCATGCAATTGGTGAGTTCAAATGGCCTCCAGGCTCCAGATTAGCTGGATTCCCTCAGGGACCAATCCACAGGCAGGCGTCAAGATCCTGCCTGCCTTTGTTCTGGGGCTTCAAGCTCTAACTAGGTGGCCTGCCCAGACAAGCCCAGACATGCCTCCCCACTCTCCATCTAGCTGGCCTGCCAGACAAGTCCAGGCATGCCTCCTTATGCTGGCTACTAGCACCAGCAGCAGTGAAGTCTGAGTGGAAGATTGCACATGCCCAGACATAACACCCAGCCAGAAACTCAGACTGTGTGCTGACTTGGCTGGTAGCCACCGAGGCGATATGCTAGAAGCTGAAAACACAAGCCAGAATCAAGGTCAGTGAGAAAGCCAAAGATCAGATAGCCGGGAAGTCGTTTCCAGAATGCAGGTTTCCAAAGGCAAGAAGCAGCTGCTGCACACTCAGAAACAGGTCTGATTTTGCAGAGTTGTTGCCACGTTGGAGCAGGTGCACCAAGGGGTTTTAAACAGATCCTCCCTCCCTTGGGAGTTGAGTCTGCAAAGGCTTACAACTCCTCTCGTTGACGTTGCTGGAGCTCCAGCCTGGCACTTTCCCTTCATTCCTGCAAAGTCAGCCTCTGACGTGCCCTACCCCTGCAGAAAAGTCTGGATCCCAAAGTCTTCTCCAGCACCATAATTCAAAAGCATATTTTCTTCAGTGCTCGGCCTTCCTTATAGTCCAACTCTCATATGGTTATACATTATAGCAGTTATATATTATAGCAAGGGTACATGTATTTGCACCCTTGTAACTGGTTCAGTATATACATGCAATGTTTAGTTGCTCAATATTCTATCCCCGAATGTGTTCCTCATTATATACAATCTTTCCGCCTGTGGCCATAACTGAACTGGAACTCCCAGATGGGTAGTTCTTTTTTTTTTTTTTTTTTTGATATAACTCTCCTGAAAAGGAGAGAATTTTATTCTTTTTATAAGAAAAGGGTAGGGTAGACAGCTGGAGAAAGAAAAAGATGGAGTGAAGTTTTTTCTGTTAAAAAAAGGTTAGTTTTAGTTAGTATTCAATGTAGTTTTTGGCATCCATGACGGTTGGAAGATCTTCTTTTTTTAAATTTCCAAAGTCCAAAACAACTCTGTTAATAAAGTTAGTAAAGTCCATTGGGGTTAGTTATTAAACAGCTCCTTTCAGATGTTACACGGACAGTTACTTCTCAAAATGTCTTCTTTTTAAGTCTCTCAGGTTTAGTCCCTTTGACCTTAATGCCTCCCGTTCCGTCACCTCCTTCCCCTGGGCTGCTGTCTTCTTCACTGCTTATATTAATCCAAGTTTTGAGTGCTGCGTCCTCCTCAGTGCTGGCGTGTCTCTTCAGAAATTTTTGTGTTTTGAGGATGGAGTCCATCTTCTCTCTTTTCTCTTTTTCCTTGTATTTCTGACCTTCAATTTTCACGGGCTCCGTAAACACTACACATGAAATTAGATCTCTGATATGTTGCTTGCTAGACTCAACAACCCCTTCTACTGGCAGTTTATTTTTCTTTGTAAAAGCGGAATAGGCTTTGGGAGCCATATCCACCTCTTCTTTTAATTCTTTCGCTTCTCTGCCAGTTAGGGGTGCCAAGACGTTCTTCAAGGTAGATCTGAGATCTTCTTTCTCTTCTTCTTTCACACCCTGAAAACTTAGAGTCAGATTAGATTTCTGTGCGATTTCCATCATCTTCCTTGTTGTTTCCGACATTTGTTTTTGTCGACTGATGAGAACACTTTCCACTTTAAACAAAGCTTCGTTGATTTTCTGCATTTGCTCCAGCAGGGGGCACAGTATCTCATTATCCTGTTGATTGACAGCAAGCTCGGGGGGGGCTACCCGGACCGGAAGTCCCTCCCCTCTTCTCTTCCTGTTTCTGCAGGACCTTTTCCAACGTCGACATTTTCTTTTTTTGTTTACTTTTTCAAAGTTCGTGCCGCATCCCCCGAGAAGCTAATAAGGTCGTAATCTTCTATAAAACCCCAACAGTACTTTCACCAACACTTTTTTCTCTTTGCCCCCCTTCGCGCTTCCTTTATAAATCTCGCTTCTCAAAAGGGGTGGGGACTCCTCCCTCCTCCCATCCGCTTATGCGCTTGCGGGGGGGTTCAAATTCTCGCTTCAAAATAGATCTTCAACTCACGATTCGATGCCAGTTCTTTTTATTTCAAATCATAGCGCTTTCTTCACTCCTGGAAGTCGGTGGCACTGCTAAGTCCCATTACGGGCACGACGCAGCGGGGCCGATTGGGGCGGGGAGAAAGCCTCAATTTCCCAGCTGTCTGCCGGCAAAGAGGCTACTCCCCAAGTGCCCCCGGTTCGGAGCCTTTGCCTAAGGCTCACTAGGGTCTTGCAAACATGCAAAGACCCCCCAAACTGCGCACGGGCTAACCATCTCCGGGAGCGTCCCGAAAGGTGGCCGCCATTCGCAACGCCGAAACCGAAACCCCAGATGGGTAGTTCTTGATCTCTACTGAATGAAAGAAATAATGGCTTGCAGAGAGAGGAAAGGCTCTTTTGATCTGATCTGATTTGTTTTGTTTGATTTATAGCCCTCCCATCCCTGCAAGCAGGTTCAGGGCGAGTAACAACAATAACAACAAAAAACATTTAAAACAATATATAAATTAACAGTAAGAACAGTGTTGAATATCAATATCCAGTGGCAGATGAAATATTAGAGCAGGGGTGTCGAACATAAGGCCCAGGGGCTGGAACTGACCCATCCAGGATTCTTATGTGGCTCGGGAGGGAGGGAACAGGAGACTGTTGGGGGAGGGGAGTGGACGGAGCCACTCAGATTGTGGCTTCAGCACAGCGGAACAATCTGCAGCCGTCAAGCATTGTGAGAGCATCTGCCCAGTGCTGCACTGCTGGGAGAACTGGGTTTGATTCCCCATTCCTCCACTGGCATCTGCTGGATGACCTTTGAGCAAGCCATAGTTCTGTCAGAGCTGTCCTTGAAAGGGCAGTTCTCCATCAGAGGTCTCTCAGCCCCACCTACCTCACAGGGTGTCTGTTGTGGGGAGGGGGAGGGAAAGGAGTTTGTAAGCCACTCTGAGTGAAGGGTGGGGTATAAATCCAATTTCTTCTTCTTCTTCTTCATTGTCTTTGTCTTCCTCTTCTTCTTAAATTGCGGCAGGAGCCGATCAAGAATTTTGCTGACATGTGTCGTGTAGGGTTGCCAGCTCTGGGTTGGGAGATACCTGAAGATTTGGAGGGTGAGTCACCTGGGGAGGGGAGGGACCTCAGGCAGGGTACAATGCCATTGTGTCCACCCACCAAAGCAGCCATTTTCATCAGGTGAGTCAATCTTGATCGTCTGGAGATCAAGGGTAACAGTAAGAGATTTCCAGTTGCCACCTGGAGGGTAGCAACCCTAGCCTCATGCTTGTGGTATCCCCCCCCAAAAAAAACAAAGCAAAGTCTGGATCCCAAAGTCAAGAATGTACCAGACATTTCTTATTTTAGGTAAGCAGGAAGCAAAGCAGAGCGTCTGTCCATTGTGTATGATGAAGCATTCATTTCGGATGCACTGGAAGCTACCTGCATGCTAACACCTACAGCATCTTTTGATGAGACATCAAAGATCAGAAGCATTTTTTTTTGTTGTGCTTTATTAGCTAGTCTCAAGGAGTCCAGTCGCTGGGAAACTGAATGTACAAAATCATGAACTTTGGAAGGGGGAGGAGTGAAGTAATGGACCTTACACGGAAATCAAAGGACAGATACCTTCAAAGTAGTGTTTGTTTTGGCTGGGGTTTAATATGTGAGTATGCTACAGAGAACAAGGAGTGCTAGTGCTTCAAAGGCCTTCCTTATACTCTATTGACACCAGGTGGAATCAAGCATACACTTTTCGTTCTTACTCGACACTTTCTCTATAAATAGGGATGCCAGCCTCCAGGTGGGACCTGGGGATCCCCGAGAATTACAGCTCCAGACTACAGCGATCAGTTCCCCTGCAGAAAATGGGTGCTTTGGAGGGTGGACTCTGTGGCTTTGTGCCTCACTGAGGTCCCTGTCAGTCCCAGGCTCGATCCCCAAATCACAGCAGAGGGGCATGATACCACTCTTCTCTACATACATTCAGTGAACATGTGGATGAACATCTGTAGAGGTCTTGGAGACTAGCAGTTGAATGTGTGAACACATTTGGAATACTGTGTACAGTTCTGGTTCATTTGGAATACTGTGTACAGTTCTGGTCACCACATCTCAAAAAGGATATTATAGCATTGGGAAAAGTGCAGAGAAGGGCAACTAGAATGATAAGAGGGTTGGAACACCTTCCCTATGAAGAAAGGCTAAAATGCTTGGGGCTCTTTAGCTTGGAGAAACGACGGCTGAGGGGTGACATGATTGAGGTTTATAAGATTATGAATGGGATTGAGCAGGATGAGAAAGAAGTACTTTTCTCCCTTTCTCACAATACAAGAACTCGTGGGCACTCCATGAAATTGCTGAGCAGTCGGGTTAGAACAGATAAAAGGAAATACTTCTTCACCCAAAGAGTGATTGACGTATGGAATTCACTGCCACAGGAGGTCGTGGCAGCTGCAAGCATGGACAGTTTCAAGAGGGAATTAGATAAACATATGGAGCAGAAGTCCATCAGTGGCTATTAGCCACAGGGTATAGATGGGAACTCTCAGTCTGGGGCAGGTGATGCACTCTATCCTTGGTGCTGGAGGGGGCAGCAGTGGGAGGGCTTCTGGTGCCCTGGCCCCACTGCTGGACCTCCTGATGGCACCTGGTATATTTTGGCCGCTGTGTGACAGAGTGTTGGACTAGATGGGCCATTGGCCTGATTCAACATTGGCTTCTCTTATGTTCTTATGTTCTTATGTGAATAGATATAATCAGGTCTTTTCTTCTGGGAAAAGAGGTGCCGGAATTCCCAAAAGGGAAATGAAGAAGAAACACACGGGATTCTTTGGAACAATGTTATTTTTGTGTGCTATGGACTTCCTTCAAGTTTAAAGCCGTTTCCAAACTTCAGACATGTCACCAACTTCCTCAGTTCTTTTCCCGGTCTTGCTTTTGGTTAATGCCGAACGATGACCTTGAAGCCACCGTGTTTTAAAGTATTTTGTGGGATCAAAGACTGTTAGGGGAGGCCCAACAAATTTTTATAAACAATCATTATTTTGAGAATTTTGTTTCCACAAAGAGGTTCCGGAACTCCATTCTGGCACGCCCCCCCGAAAAAAAGCCCTGGATATAATGTAACATTTTTGTGCTTAAAGCGATGCCAAAGTTCTATCCCTCAATGTGTGATAACTTATTCGAAAGTGCCAGTCAGGACTCCACGCTGTAACCCTGAAGTGCCCCGTACGGATGCCTCAGTTTACCCTCACTGCTGCAGGTGCTTGTTTGAAACAATGAGGACTAATATTCAACGTTTATTTCTAAGCCTGAAATCCTAAATACTCTTGCATGGAAACGCTTGTACTTTCAGTAATCTGGATTCCGCTCCCCCCCCCTTGACGTTGTTGTTGTTCAGTCGCACAGTCGAGTCAGACTCTTCGCGACCCCATGGACCAGATCACGCCAGGCCCTCCTGTCTTCCGCTGTCTGCTGAAGTTTGCTCAATTTCATGTTCGTTGCATCGATGACACTGTCTAACCATCTCATCCTTTGCCGTCCCCTTCTTCTTTGGCCTTCAGTCTTTCCCAGCATCAGGGTCTTCTCCAGCGAGTGCTCCCTTCTCATTTGGTGGCCAAAGTATTTGAGCTTCAACTTCAGGATCTGGCCTTCCAGGGAACAGTCAGAGTTGATTTCTTTTAGAATTGAATGATTTTATCTTCTTGCAGTCCAAGGGACTCTCAAGAGTCTCTCAACTGACGTTAAAGGAGGGTTTTTTTGAGTAAGGATGCCAGCCTCCAGAATTACAACTGGTCTCCAGAGAACAGAAATCAATCCCCCCGGAGAAAATGGTTGTTTTGGAGGGTGGGCTCTATGACCTCATATCCAGCAGAGGCCCCTCTTGGCCCCAAAACTTGCCCTTCCCCGGTTGTAGCCCCCCCAAATCTCCAGGTATCTCCCCTATTAAGTTTTGAGTAAACATGCATAAAATCAAGCGGTGGTGTTTTGTTTTTGTTTTTTTTGTTAAGTAATCTCTTGTGCAGGGGGGGGGAATGGCAGCATCTGCCACGGCATCGTTTTTAATCCTAATTAAAGGCAGATGAATTGAAACCCTGCAGATGAATCCATCCCTTCGTGCGTCTGTGTTTTTTCTGCTGATCACCCTGAGTTAGTTCTTCCTAAGTACAATATTTCTATGGCCCTTCACTGGTTTATTATCGCCGACAGTCTGGTGTCCTCCCGGACCTCTTTAATGGCAGGCTGCAGAGCTCGAGCAATGCAATTGAACACCGGGAACTGAGACTTTTCTGTTTGTTTCTTTCCAGGAGCATGCCCCTCTTTTTTCATTTGTGTAACTGGGAGATTTGCAGCACTAACCTCCCCCCCACCACATACAACAGACAGCAAAATAATACCTGAGCGGTAATTGAGCAATGGTTAATGAACTCATTACCATAGAAACTGAAAGTTAGAGCAGACCAATTTGGCAGCTGCACCGGTTATAAATCGCTGGGTTTTTTAATGCAGCTACTTTGGGCTTTTTTTTCTCTTTTTCTTTCTTTCTTTTGAATACAACACACAAGGGACTGGCTAGACAGAAATCACAAAAGACTGAGACCCTGGACTGAGAAGCCAGTTTGGTGTCATGGTTAGGAGCACAGATGCTAGGAGAACCGGGTCTGATCCCCCACTCCTTCACATGCAGCTGCTGGTGTGACCTTGGGTCAGTCACAAGTTCTCTCAGAGCTGTTCTCAAAAGAGCAGTTCTCGAAAGAGCTCTCTCAGCCCCGCCTACCTCACAGGGTGTCTGTGGTGGGAGGAGAAGGGAAAGGAGATTGTAAGCTGCTCTGAGACTCCTTCAGGTAGTGAAGGGTGGGGTATAAATTCAATTTCTTCTTCCTCTTCTTCTTCTTCTAAAAGGAGGTGGGGATGAGCACACCTCTGGAACTGGCATGCATGCTGTTAGGATAGCAACAGAAATGAATTACACAGAGATAGGGTTGCCATCCTCCTGGCAACACCTGGAGGTCTCCCACTATTACAGTTGATCTCCAGACAACAGAGATCAGTTCCTCTGGAGAGAAATGGATGCTTTGCAGGGTGGACTCTCTGCCACTGTACCCTGCTGGGGTCCCTCCCCTCCCCAAACCTTGCCCTCCCCAGCCTTAAAATCACCAGGTATTTCCTAACCCAGAGCTGGCAACCCTACACACAGCAGAAGTGGAGAGGTAATTAGAGGTTTAATTTACTTGCAAAGTTATTCATAGCTAGATGGAGGGGTAATGTTGCCTAGGAACTAATTGGGGCTACAAGTTTCTTCTAGTAGCTGTTTTGCTTGTGCCTCTGTCATGACCCTTAGTGGGCCACCTTCAGCTGCCACCACTCTGGACTTCGGGTCCCTTGAGAAGGCCCAGAATACCCTCCCAAGCCCAACCAAAATGCCCCTTTTATGCAAAGAAATATAGGCATGATGACCAGGCAGAGGACATTGAACAAATGGTTTATTAATACAGTAATGGGGCAAGGAAAGCAAGACGAGGTGCTTAAATATACATAACAGTGTTTAAAGGCAAAATAAACAAAGCTAATGCAACTACCTATTTCTTCCTAACTGGTTACTATTTCAAAGCCCATAGCCTTTTATGGCAGGCCTGTGCCTGTACTCACTCTGTCCCAAGTGAGGAATCTTCCTCTCAGACCAGATTGTCCCCTCAGTTTAACTCTGTGAGAGACAAGACATCAGAAGAGAAAAGAATACAGTTCCACAGCCCACAAAGCTTAAGTCCCAATCTCCTCACACAATCCATGTACACTGATTGGTTACAACCGTTGCTAAGCATTGTGGGGATTGTAGGCTGTCTGCTTTCCACTCCCACACAGGTCTCCTGGGGCCTAGGCCTCTAGGCCTTGTCTCCCAGTCCTACACGCATCATGACAGCCTCTTTTTGTGCTTGTGTAACTCTGAGCCCACTAGGAGGAGCTAAAGAGTTGGGGTATTCCTTGTAAGTGGGAAAAGTTGCAATTTTATCTAAAGGATTGGAGGGACTGAAGCTGCAGGTAGAAGCCCTCTCAGCTCAGAAGCACTCCTTTCTCTAAAACTATATATTAATACTTCAGGGTTACCAGAAACTCCTGTGAAGAACAAATGACATCCCAACACACAGCAGAGCTGCAAGTTGATGCCTCTTCAAGAGACTGGCTAGACAGTGGTTGAATGGGCATCAATGTGGCAAATGGGGTTCAATGTGGCCAAGTGCAAGGTGATGCATATTGGAGCCAAAAATCCTAACTATAAATACATGTTGATCGGGTCCAAACTGGCAGAGACTGACCAAGAGGGAGATCTTGGAGTTGTAGTAGATAACTCAATGAAAATGTCTAGACAATGTGCAACTGCAATAAAAAAGGCCAATGCTATGCTGGGATTATTAGGAAGGAAACTGAAAACAGATCAGCCAATATCATCATGCCCCTGTATAAATCAATGGTGCCACCTCATTTGGAATACCGTGTACAGTTCTGGTCACCACATAAACATATGGAGCAGAGGTCCATCAGTGGCTGTTAGCCACAAGGTAGAGATAGGAACTCTCAGTCTGGGGCAAGTGATGCTCTGTATTCTTGGTGCTTGGGGGGGGCACAGTGGGAGGGCTTCTAGTGTCCTGGCCCCACTGCTGGACCTCCAGATGGCACCTGGTATTTTTGGCCCCTGTGTGACACAGAGTGTTGGACTGGATGGGCTGTTGGCCTGAAGGATCTTTTCTCCTTCATGGCTGCCCTTCCCAGTCTCCGTCTCCTTCTGATTTCTTGGTTACTGTCTCCTTTTGGTTGACGATGGAGCCAAGGAATGGAAAATATTTCGGTTTCTTCATCATCATTCTTAAAGTTGCGTGTTTCCCCAGGAGTCATTCCTTTTGCCTTCTTGATAAGATCTCCTCCATTAGTATAAGCTTTCCAGCTTGGTTGACCCTGGGAGACCAGTCATCCAATCAGTCCTCTCGGCATCACACATAAATCAAATCCTCTCCCATTCATTAGTATGTTGTGTTGAACGCAAAAGTGAGGCTGTGTTATACTTAATCAGACCATCCGTCTGTCAAAGTCAATCTTGCCTACTCAGACTGGCAGTGCCTCTCCAGGGTCTCAGGCAGAGGTCTTTCCCATCACCTGCTGCCTGGTCCTTTTAACTGGAGATGACAGGGATTGAACCTGGAAACTTATGAAAGCAAAACAGAGGCTCTTCCACTGAGCCATGGCCCCTCCCCTTCCTACTTGATTAGGCAGGAAGCCCTCTGTTTTCCTGGCATGACATGAGTACACGTTGTATCGCTTAAACTTCCGTGCCTGTTTTTCCTGTACCCATGAACTGGGTCCCTCCCCTTTTTTAACTCATTTCTTCTACACTTCCACCTGTCAGCTAGTGATGACATCATATCCCACGGGGAACGTCCTATTGTCTCCAGCCGTGATCCATAATTCACACACTTTCCAATAAAGAATGGATAAAATATGGTTGGCGGATCAAACATTTGCCTAAAATGCGGGAGCTCCTTGTCATGCAAGCTTCCTTACCCACTGAGCTAAGCAGGGATTTGAACTGGGATGAAGGGTAAGGACAATGAAGGTTCTGTGATGGATAGCCAGGGTCACCAGTTTGGTGTAGTGGTTAAGTGCGCGGACTCTAATCTGGGAGAACTGGGTTTGATTCTCCACTCCTCCACTTGTACCTGCTGGATGACCTTGGGTAAGTTACAAGTTCTGGCACAGCTGTTCTTGAAAAAGAGCAGTTTTTGTCAGAGCTCTCTCAGCCCCACCTACCTCACAGGGTGTCTGTTGTGGGGAGGGGCAGGAGTTTGTAAGCTCCTTTCAGACCCCTTTGGGTAGTGAAGGGCAGAGTATAAAACCAGTCTCCTCCTCCTCCTCCTCCAGAGATCAGTTCCCTTGGAGAAAATGGCTGCTTTGGCGAATGGACTCTGCAGCAATATACCCTACTGGGATCTGTCTAAAGATGCCAGCCTCCAGGTGGGACCTGGGAATCCTTCAGTATTACAAATAATTTCCAGACTACAGAGATCAGTTTTCCTGGAGGAAATGGATGCTTTGGAGGGTGAACTCTACGGCATCGTACCCCACTGAGGTCCTGTCCTTCCCAGGTTCCATCCCCAAATCTTCAGGAGAATAAGAAAAAGAAGAATTCGGTTTTGTACCCCACTTAGCTCAAATACTCTGGCCACCAAATGAGAAGGGAGCACTCACTGGAGAAGACCCTGATGCTGGGAAAGATTGAAGGTCAAAGAAGAAGGGGACGGCAAAGGGTGTTCATGGCACGAATCACTTAGTCAGAGATTTATCCACCCTATTTTACCCTTGCATAACGGTTTTTCAGAACAGGAGCTGAGTGTTTTTCTGCTTTCTGATTCTGACGCCCATGTCACCAGCAAAATGGCCCTGTTTGCTCTGGCAGCAAGAAAGTTAAGATTAAGGTTAGGACTTAACGTAAGCTACTGACTGGTTATCTTATTATGCATAAGATTTGTGTATTTATTCTGTTTTGTTATGGCCAATGGCTTATACAATAAACTTGAAACTTGCTAACTTACTCAAAGAAGAAGGGGACAGCAAAGGATGAGATGGTTAGTGTTATCGATGCAAAGAACATGGAATTGAGCAAACCCCGGAGGACGACGGGAGGGCCTGGCGTGATGCTGTCCATGGGCTCACAAAGAGTCGGACTCGACTGTGTGACTGAACAACAACAAAGGAACCTCAAAGCAGTTTACAATCACCTTCCCTTCCTCTCCCCACAACAGGCACATTAAGAGGTAGATGGGACTGAAAGAGTTCTGAGAAAACTGTGACTGGCCCTAGGTCACCCAGCAGGCTCCACGTGGAGGAGTGGGGAACCAAACTCGGTTCTCCAGATTAGAGTCTGCCGCTATTAACCACTACACTATGCTGGCTCACCAGTTTCCCAGCCAGGATCTGGCAACCCTACCCCCCATCCCCACCAGAGGCCGTGGGACCATGCATCCTCTCCCCAAATCTTCCAGGCTCCACCCGCCCCAATCTCCAGGTATTTCCCAACCCAGAGCTGGCAACCCTATGGATATCATTTGCAGACAGCTTCTCTGCCCTGAAAACACATCCCTCAGAACACAGGATGTGTGCTGGAACCATTTCTGCTCCAGTATCTGATAATGATTTCATCCCAGCTTTCTGTCGCTAAAGTCCGACACGCCATCTGCAGGCATGTGTAATAGGTAGGGTTGGATCCACCCAGGTTCTGTGCAGATGGAAAAGGAAGGAGAGGCCTTCTTCGGCTATCAAACAAGGCTATGCTGAGAATCAGGGGACCTGCGTTATGCAAAAGCCATGCGGGGCAGAGGCTGCAGCACGGACGGGAATGGGATGAGACTGAGAAAACGGACTGAGTATGTTAGTTGTTGTAGATTTTCTGGGTTGTGTGGCCATGGTCTTGGCATTGTAGGACCTGACGTTTCGCCAGTAGCTGTGACTGGCATCCCGATGCCAGTCACAGCTACTGGCGAAACGTCAGGTCCTACAATGCCAAGACCATGGCCACACAACCCAGAAAATCTACAGCAACTAATGAACTCCGGCCAAGAAAACCTTCAACAACGGACTGAGTAAAACCCGTAGTCTAGCCCTAGAGGAATGGCATTAAAGAACAGCGCTAACAACAGACGTAACGGTTATTCAGTTTTCATCATGCAACTATTACTGATAATTATTTAAAAGTCCACAAAATCTTGTTTGATCACTCAGTTCCACTCTCACAGGGGAGGCCTCTACGTGCGCCCAGTTAGTCAATGTTCCTTCCGCCTTTCAGACGTAGCTTTCACAATTAGTGCGCATATCCACAAAAGCCATGAAAAGGTATAGCACATAAATAGTGGTGCGTTCCAGTGGGCTCCAATGAGCGCCTCTCTAATGGGAACTAATACGTTTTATTGTGCTTTCTTATTGCCATTTATGGTAGGCCACTATTAAAAATTCCTTAGGCGTCTATTCTGATTTTTATAATAGCACCAGCTCCGTTCTCGTACCTCTGTCAAAGGAAGGTAAAACATCTCATTATACAATAAATGCACACCAAATTGTTATGCACTGCTAATAAGCGGCTCGCATTTTTATAAGAGCGAGAGTGTATTAAAAAGACATCCGTTGTCATCGTGGGGCTGAAAGGACTTTACAGCAAAATGAGTCCAGGTGGCCCCCTATAATTAAATTTTGATGCATTAGAAGAAGAGAGAATTTTTGCTAGGAAGAGAAGAGCATCTTGCAATGGGTTGCCTTGGAATGCAGATGAAGACAGACATAAAATAGGGCAAGTTTCTTTTTACGTTGATGTTGTCTCCTCTGCTAATTAAAATTTGTCAATAAAAAATAAAATAAAATAGGGCAAGTTTTCTTGTCCACTACCAAGAAGAAGAGTAGGCTTTTATATACTGCTTTTCTCAAACTTAAAAGGTTGTAGGTTTCCCTTGCTTGAAAGCCAGTCGAATCTGACTCTAGGGGATGGTGCTCATCTCCGTTTCCAAGCCGAAGAGCCAGCGCTGTCCAAAGATGTTTCCGTGGTCATGCGGCCGGCATGACTAACCACCGAGGCACACAGAATGCCCTTCCCATCGAAGCAGTACCTATTTATCTACTTGCAATTCCTTGCTTTCAAACTGCTAGGTTGGCAGGAGCTGGGGCCAGAGACAGCACCTCACTCCGTCACGTGGCACTCGGGTCTTGAACTGCCGAACTACAGACCTTCTGGTCTGCAGTTCACGTCCTAACCTCTGAGCCACTGCAGGTCCTTTTTTCTCTAACTTAAGGACTCTCAAAGCAGGTTAGAAAGCAGCTTACAATTGTGTTCCTTTTCTCCTCCCCACAACAGGCACCTCATGGGGTAGGAGGGGCTGAGAGAGCTCTGAGAGAACTGTGGTTGGCCCAAGGTCACCCAGCTGGCTTCAGGTGGAGGAGTGGGTGAATCAAACCATGCTGACTGCTCTATTAGCCACAGGGTATAGATGGGAGCTCTCGGTCTGGGGCAGGTGATGCACTCTATCCTTGGTGCTGGAGGGGGCAGCAGTGGGAGGGCTTCTGGTGTCCTGGCCCCACTGCTGGACCTCCTGATGGCACCTGGTATATTTTGGCCGCTGTGTGACAGAGTGTTGGACTAGATGGGCCATTGGCCTGATTCAACATTGGCTTCTCTTATGTTCTTAAGTGCAGAAATGACTGGTATTGACGGACTTATGGCACGGATGACCCTTGTGCCCAAAGGAAATTAGCCCCATTGATTACAGAGAGATGCCATGAATATCTATTACTTCTTCCTTCCAATGCAAATATATCCCTCCAAAAGTACCATATTCACTCTCTCCGATAAGGCAGCAGGTTGGTGAATATTAAAATCTGATCCACAAACAAAAGTGGAGGTTTAACAGTGCACGTGGTGTGCCATGAGTCAGCTCTGCATTATGCTTAGAGCCAGGTATAAGTTTTTAAATAGGGAACATGATCCACAATTAAGACCATTCTGCACATGATGCACATCACAGATATCTATACTACTAGGGAAAGGAAGCACAATGATGAACAATTATTATGTTCTACCATATCTAGCAATGATTCATATCCCCTCTGCAAAAAGTGGTTAGGAGTGTGGACTCTAATTTGGGAGAACTGGGTTTGATTCTCCACGCCTCGACATGCAGCTGCTGGTGTGACCTTGGGTCAATCACAAGTTCTTTCAGAGCTGTTGTCTCATGAGCAGTTCTCGAAAGAGCTCTCTCAGCCCCACCTACCTCACAGGGTGTCTGTTGTGGGGAGGAGAAGGGAAATGGGATTGTAAGGTGCTCTGAGACTCCTTCAGGTAGTGAAGGGTGGGGTATAAATCCAATCTCCTCCTCCTCCTCTTCTCCTTCTCATCCTCCTCCTCCTCTTTGGGCATAACTGCAGAAAAGGCAATACCAGAGAGCTGGAAGGAAATTAAAACCCAGTAAGTCTCTAGCACTCTGACCTGGATGGCCCAGGCTACCCTGATCTTATGAGATCTTGGAAGCTAAGCAGGGTCAGCCCTGGTTAGGATTTGGATGGGAGTCCACCAAGGATTTGGATGGGAGACCACCAGGGTTGCTATGCAGAGGCAGAGAGCAGTGAACCACCTCTGAATGTCTGTTGACTTGAAAACCCTATGTCGGACTCTTGCACGAACTCACTCCCAACAACACTCTTCTGTTAAAGATCTGTTTATTGAGAGTTGTAGCTGTGTCAAGTAGAGACCATCTGTGTCAGAACTTGACTGGCTTTGGTGCCAGCCCTGATATTATACAGGATTCAAACAGCACCCCCCCAGCAACCCATCCAATCATGTCATCCACTCAGCCCATCTAAATCTAATGCGTGCTCCTCACCCCCCTCCCCGCTACTCTACAGTTACTTATCTATGACAGGATAGCTGGCAGAGACTGGCTTCAAGGACACTCACATTCTTCGCATGGGAGGTTCTTAAGAAAACAGTTCCAAAGTGGCTAAGCAAAGCATGTTCCCACACAGGCGTACATTCAATCACCCATTCCCCTCCCACCACGGTCCAAATACACAACAGTTACAAGCAAGAAGACAGAACAGAGAAATTCCATGGCCAGTTTGGTGTAGTGGTTAAGTGAGCAGACTCTAATCTGTGAGAACCGGGTTTGATTCCTGACTCCTCCACTCGCAGCTGCTGGATGACCTTGGGCAAGCCATAGTTCTGGTAGAGCTGTTCTCTCAAGGACAGTTCTGGAAAGAGCTCTCTCAGCCCCTCCTACCTCACAGGGTGTCTGTTGTGGGGAGGGGAAGGGAGAGGAGTTTATAAGCTGCCCCGAGTGAAGGGTGGGGTATAAATCCAATATCCTTCTCCTCCTCCTCCTCTTCTTCTTCTTCCTCTTCTTCTTCTTCTTCTTCTTCTTTGAATCAGCATTGTTGTCAGATGGCCATCTAGCTGTGTCAACAGTTCTGGGAAGTATAAAGGAAAGCAGTGAAAGCAAGATGCAAAGATCATTTTGCTAACACTTAAAAAAAAATGACTCAATGGGGGCCAAGTACGTAGTGTTAAACTGACTTCAGGTCGCTTTTTTAAATTATGGAAAACAAATGTTTGTTTTATCCGGGGAGAGTAAAGAGTTTTAGGAGACAGGAACAAGGGTGGTTTGATTTACTCCATTTATTACATTTAAACCGTTAGAGGGATTGCAGCGGAGGCGTTCACCTTGAGGTGTATCCTGAAAATAAAGCAACATTTACAGGGTTATTATGAACTTCCGTGAAACCAAAGAAGCTGAAATATGAGCTCAAGCAAACAATCCGTACATACTTAAAGACAGCGGCGCAGCAGCCAGTGATAAAAGAATAAATGGGTTTTCAAGGAGCTTGGCAAACCAAAAAGGTCGTTTGTCTCTCGGAGAACAGTGGCAGAATTAAGGACGGGATGGCTTTTATCACTCTCCTCCTGTTGTTCCCTGCCACGGATGAAGGAGTGAGGTGTCCCAACATCACTTCGACAGGCGAGGAGGGCTCCGCGAACCACACAGAAGGAGAACGGAGCCTGCTTTGGCGGGAAAGGCAAGGCACACACTGAATAAACAAACAAACAAACAAACAAATAAATAAATAAAAATAAACTCGGTGCAAAAGTGATTTTGATAAGCTGCATCGAGCTGAATCCAAATGTGCTTCCAATGAAACTGGTCTTCTTCAGAGGGAATCATAGGTCCTTTCTGCATTTTCCGGATTTTCCCAGTGTTCCAGTCGAGGCAACTTAGCATCACGACAAAACAGCATCCAAATAACCCCAGGGCAACAGCAGGCTGAAACTGGGTTGACCACTGAAGGGAGGTAACGTAATGCAGAAAAACTCAGACTAAAAAGAAGGTTGGTCTCAGGGCTCCGCACACTTAACCACTACACCAAAGGTTGGATTTGAGAGCCAGTTTGGTGTAGTGGTTAAGTGTGTGGTCTCTAATCTGGGAGAACCGGGTTTGATTCCCCACTCCTCCACTTGCACCTGCTGGATGACCTTGGGCCAGTCACATGCTTTGGCACAGATGTTCTTGGAAAAGAGCAGTTTCTGTCTGAGCTTTCTCAGCCCCAACTACCTCACAGGGTGTCTGTTGTGGGGAGGGGAAGGGAAAGGAGTTTGTAAGCCACTCTGAGACTCCCTTGGCTAGTGAAGGGCGGGGTATAAATCCAATCTCCTCCTCCTCCTCCTCCTCCTCCTCCTCCTCCTCCTCCTCCTCTTCTTCTTCTTCTTCTTCTTCTTCTTCTTCTTCTTCTTCTTCTTGATTTTGGTGCAGAATTGCTCGGAGGACGCACCGCGGTGAACATAGATTAAAAGGAGAGTGCAGAAAGGGCCGTAGTTGTGCAGGAGGTGTTTGGGATCGTTTGGCTGCAAACCTATGTGACCAGGGGCTGCGTGTGGAATGGTTTGCCCGAGGAGGTCTGGAAGGCTTCCCCTCTCCTGACCTCCCACAAACTATGCACAACTGAAATACCCAAGAGGGCTTTTCTGCGCAGGTAATAGGGGTTCCACTGCACAACGTGGTTTCACAAGCTTGCTTGGATAAATGATTAGGGACTGTGGTCTATAGGGCAGCGTTTAGCCAATTGGAAGTAGGATCCAGTTTGTGTCATTTCTGTACCACTTAATGTGTCCTGTGGATACTTCTGCTCTGCTTCAGTTCTTTCTGGTGGTTCCAGGCTTCTAAAATCCGAATGTGTTGCTTATTGAATGTCCCATTTTTTTGTGAGTGAACTGGCTCACTCTGGCTGAGTTCAGACTGGCAATTTGCCCCGCTATAGCCACGTCCCAGCCGCATTTCCCAAGCGGATTGAAGGGGGCGTTCACACAGGCACATCGGCCTGGTGTTCCCCACTCATAGGCAACCCGTGTTGTTCCGCTTCGCTCCCACGTTTAAAAGATACCTGTTACAAGTGGTAGCAAATCCTGGAGAGTGCCTTTATCCCACATCAGTCCACTTCCTGGAAGTGTGAATGTTCAGCCGAAAAGCCGGGAGCAATCCGCCTTGCTCCCGGGGCATATGAATGGCGCATATGATTGGCTGTGCTCCACTGTACCGCATAAGGTGCATATAATTGGCTGTGCTCCACTCTACCGTTCAATGCAGTGCCAGTGCAATGGGACCCTCCCCAAACCAGCTGGATGCCTATGTGTGTATGAGCACATGAGCACTCATGCGCTCATGTCCTCATGCACTCATACACATGTAGGCATCCAGCCGATTTACCAGGAAAAAGCTGCTGACAGTGGCGCCTCCGGGCCAGCAGTCTGAATGCTCCTGTGCGCCTCCTCCCGGTATGCTCCTGCAGCAGACAGCCCCATGTGACCGGGAAACCCCAAAACAGTTTGTTCCAGGGCTTTTTTGCCACGACTGGCTCCCGCTGCAAATTGCCAGTCTGTCCTCAGCCTCTGTGTAACCTACCTGGAGTCCCTGTGAGAGAGGCAGACTATAAATTGCAAAAGTAAAATGAAATGAAATGCGGGTAAGTGGGTAGGTGAAAGCCGCACTGTCAACCCCCCTTCATCCTGGTGGGGTGTGGTGTCAGGAAGATTGCAAAAGGGAGAGCCGCACCGGTCTGTCGTAGCAAAATAAAACCACAGTCCAGTAGCTCCTTACAAAACAACCATGTTTATTTCAGCATGAGCTTTCGTGAGCCACAGGCAAGAGACGTTCCATGGTGGTCGGCCATTGCCTGCCTCTGCGTAGGAGCCCTGGACTTGCGTGGCCACCCAGGTCTCCCATCCAGACACTAACCAGGGCCGGCCCCGCTTAGTGTCAGGTCTCCTAGTCAAGACTCTCAACAACGTCCCTTCAGAAGTTTCAGTTTATTGAAAGCTAGTACATAGGATAGCACGAACTCTTGTGTCAGGAATGGCGGGCTCAGATGCAGAAACAAAAGGTATACCCCCTTCAAACATGACCCCCTGATACACTGAGGCCAATAGGCAGGCACCTAAAAGATGCGGGCAAAAGCAAGGGTTTCACGTTCCCAGGAAAGATGAGCAGGAAGGCAAGAGAAGGCAGAGCAGAGCTCCAAGGACACTTGGGAGATCACATGAGTCGACTGTCTAGGAGGGAGGGGGGAGTGGGATGAGAGCGAGGAGGCCACCCACACATCCCAGCTCATGGCAGCGTCAGCTTTCAAGATCTGATGAGTTTGGGCTATTAGATATGGGAAGAAATTCCTAGAGACTGAGAAGTCTTTGGGGGAAGTTTGGGAGAGCGGAGTCAAGGCTTGGTGTGGATTGCATGCGTCAAGGGTTATCAAGTCCCTGCCAACGTATGCCGACCCCGTAGGATTTTCAAGGCAAGAGAAGAACAGATGTGGTTCTGTTGCCCACCTGTGTGTGGTAACCCTGGACTTCCTCGGTCATCTCTCGTCCAAGTGCTAACCAAGGCCGACTCCTGCTTAGCTTCCGAAATCTGACAAGTTCAGGCTAGCTTGAACCATCCAAGTCAGGGTTGCATAAATTATACCATGAGTATTTCAAATTAAAATCTCAGTGTGTAAGGGAGAAAGGCTAGGTGTGAGTCCCATCATAAACCAACAGAATACCATTTTAAGTATTAGTATTAGGTTGTTATTAACAAAAAAAAAGGTTAAATAATTACATTGTGAACTGGTGTTATTCTAGAAAGGTATTATTAGTAGCATTACAATAAGCAACTTATATAGCACGTACAATAAAGTAACCCAAGTTCTTCGTGGCTATTTACAAAAGATGAGTAGCTGTCTGAAGTCTTAGCATCTAAAGACTGACCAAAGAGAAGCAGGAAATAAGAAGGTAGGTCAGAAAGGAAGAGAAGGTTCAGGAAATGGTGTAATTTTTAAGGCCAGGCAAGCTGGTGGAAGCACTCCTCAGCCTTCCTGCTGCTGTGAAAACTGCTGGCAGAGTTTACATATGCAGTAAAGCGGAGCACAAGCTGTTTAAAAAATAAAGTTGGTCTGCAATTGGTCTGAATAATTGGTCTGCAATCTCTTTCCCAGCGCTTCTTAACTGTTGAGTTAGACTAAGCATTTCATCAAAGTGGTCATGCAAATTGCCCCCTTCTGACATCTTAGTGCTAAACAGTCTCTTTTAGAGATGAATTTAAATAAAGCCTCTCCGATTCAGACCATGCAGCTGTAGCGGTTTGCATTTGAAACACGCTTAGAATGTCTCTGTCAGCCAAACCTTTAGCATGGCTCCTCTCACCTGCTCATTGTTGGCGTCCCAGGCTTTTTACGTTGCTGGATTATCATCTCCTGGTCGAGGGTTTTAAACAGCATGCCACAGTCCTGTCTCAAGCAGCTGACTCTTCATTCTTTCCTTCCATATCAGGCCTTTTCTCCTTCCATATCAGGCCTTCTGTAAGCCTGTCTAGAAGGTCACTGCGCTGAACATTACAGGAAGTTGCCATCTTTGTTTGTTTCTTCTTTTGTCTACTGATCTATCTTTCCCCCCCCTTTTCATGGCTGAAGTGCTCACGCTGAGCCCATAATCCTGTTGGCAGAGTTTAGATATGCAATAAAATGGAGCACAAGCTGTTTAAAGAATAAAGACCGTTTATTAAGAAAAGAACAAACTTTGTAATAAAGGAGAGAGAGAAAGAGAAGTCTGTCTAACTATCTAGGAGGGAGTCAGTAGCAGGGAATGGGTCTCAACAGGAATGGGAAAAAACCCAATTGAGCCAATCAGGAGACAGGCAGGAGACTATTTGAAAATAGTAGGAAGTCTCTAATTTCACGACGTTAACTAGTTGTCCCCTCTGCTGCCCCCTGCAGGATGCTCCTGCCATTTTCTTTATCTATGCATGACAGACCTTGCATATTCCAACAAAAACAACATTAGGAATTCCTCGGGGGAGGGGGGAGTCAGGCATTAAAAGTAATTTAAAAAGAAACAGAAGAATTGATGCAGACAATCGGAGAAAAGGAATCCCAGTAAGAGGAAACCGTGAAAGAAGGCTAAGTGGGGATAAAGTTGGAGAAACATGCCTGTCAAAGGTTTGCTAGCTCTGCCTTCATTGTGGAAATCTGCAGATATTACCCAAACACCATACACCTCCAATTTTCCTTCCTCACAAGGAAACTGACCTTGAAAAAGGCTTCCTGATACCCACACACACACACACACACACACTGCTGAGGAAATTCAGGCACTGAAGTCGATGTTGTGGATTGGGCTGGATCCCTTTCAAAGGTTGTTTTTTCACCTGCATGTAAAATGCAGCAATTGAAGCTACTGCGGACTTTGCAGTGCTATTATTTCCTGCTTGCTTTATTCATCTGGGACCTTTTTAAAAAAATCGCAGGCTGGAAGGGGCAATTTGGTCTTAAATTATTGAAGTGCAATTACTCCTGTGCAAGTGCAGGGAGACGCCGGTTGCTTAGAAGAGGTTGTTTTCTTCTCCAGATGAATGCTGCTTCTACTTTTTTACAAGAACAAACAAACAAAAATGTGTTTTGGAACAATTTAAATTAAACTCTGCGGATAGATTTTACAGCGAATTGTGGCCAATGCGAACCAGATTGTTGAGAAGCACAAAACTAACTGATAAGAACATCAGAAGGGCCCTGCTGGATCAGCCCAGTGGTCCATCTACTCCAGAACTCTGTCTCACACAGCAGCCAACCAGTTCTTCTGAAGAGCCAGCAACAGGGCAGAGAAGACAAGGCTATCCGATGAAGTTGCCCCTGGCTCTGGGATTCAGAGGTCTACTGGCTCTGAATACGGAGGTTCCATCTAGTCAGCCATGGCTAGTAACCACTGATGGATCTCTCCTCCACGAATCTGTTTAATCCCCAGTTAAAGCTGTCTATTCCTGTGGCCATCACTACATCCTCTGGCAGCGAATTCCACATCTTAATCATTCATTGGAATCTAGTGCCCATCTCGTGCTTGCGCATGGTCTTTGCCTTCTAGGATTTGGTGTAGTGGTTTGGTGTAGCTTGGTGTAGTGGTTAATTGTACGGAGCCTAATCTGGGAGAACCAGGTTTGATTCTCCACTCCTCCACAGGTAGCTGCTGGTGTGACCTTGGGCAAGCCATAGTTCTGGTCAGAGCTGTTCTTTCAAGGACAGTGCTCTCAGAGCTCTCTCAGGCCCGCCTACCTCACAGGGTGTCTGTTGTGGGGAGGGGAAGGGAAAGGGATTGCAAACCGCTCTGAGACTTCAAGTGAAGGACTGGGTATAAATCCAATCTCCTCCTCCTCCTCCTCTTCTTCTTCATAATAATAATTATTTGAGAGAAGAACCGAAATATCCAACCATGTTCCTGATCTATCTGAAGAAGGGAGCCGTGACTCATGCAATCTCCTCCCCTGCCACATATTTTGTTAGACTTTAAGGTGCTCCTAGTCTCTTGCTCTTTTCTACTGATATATTGTTGTTAGCAGGGCTTTTTTGGTAGAAAAAGCCCAGCAGGAACTCATTAGCATAACAGGCCATACCCAACAGCAGAAACCCATTAGCATATTAGGCCACCCCCTGACAACACAACTCATTAGCATATTGGGCCACACCCCATGCCTTCCCTTGGCTTGCCCAGGAGCCCTGCGGCTGAGTGGCGCCCGGGAAAGCTTGTTAGCCGAAATGCTTATCTACGCATTGATTGGACTAAACTTATTTGGGTTCAGGTCTATGTATACAGAGAAAGCAGTTTCGCCCAGAGAATCCGTTCCCAAAGAGACAACGTGACAAGGTTTCTTTAGGAAAATCAGTTATTCTCTTTACTGAATAATATCTTTTGATTCACAGACATACAAAAACAGATTCATTCACACATGCAAACAAGTTCCTTTAGATGCAATAGACATGGAAGACAATATGGGGTTTTAAACTAGAGGTACTGAGGAATTGGAAACAATGTGATACTTATCTGATTCCTGGAACTCGACCTTCACGGCGAAGAATGTAGGAGTAGAAATTCTGGCTAAGGGAAACTCTCACTACACACAGTCGGAACCAGCCAACATGTGTGGGCTCCTTGGCCGCGGTCCAAGCAAGCACGCAAGAATTACCTATAGTAGATTCTATGTTACCAGGGTAGGGTATAGATGATTAGCTAGCCAAAAACTAAACTTAAGCTAAGCTAAAACTAAACTTGCAACAAAGGTTGAACCTTCACCTTTTATTAGCCATATTTTGGGGGCCGGCAATAGTGTCATCTTCCCACCTGTTAGTCCGTCCCATTCCTATACCATTGGCTATTGGGATGGTGACGTACCTACCTATGAGGAGGGGGCAGTATTTGAAATCTACACCTTTTACTCAATGGGGCATCCGGTCCAAGGTGTGAAGATGAGTTGTCATGGAAACCTTAGAACTGCAAATGGCTCTAGCCTGGTCCAAGTCATAAATCAGGAAACAGTCTTAACACATGCAAAACCAGACATCCTGTGGGTTACGTGTTGACTCCGAATTCCTTGATGGTGGGCTTGTTGTTGTTTTATTACCCTTCTAGCAGACCATAATGGAGACACTTTTCTTCTTCCCAGTGCAGGATGGGTAGGTGTGAGTGCGTAGGTGTGTATGTCACTTCATTAGCATGAAAGTGCAGACAGTATGGCAACTTCCCAATGCAAAGAGTCCCATCAAAGAATGCACACAATTTTCCCAAACCCATAGACACTTGTGAGCACCATTCAGGTGTGTGTGTGTGTGAGTCAGCAAACAACAAAATAAAAGCATTTTTCAAAGTACATCTCCTAACAAGCTGGCCCTTGGACAGGTCGGGGAAGGCACGGGGAGGCATTTAAATGCCTCCCCGATCCTTCCTGGGTGCCCCCTGGTCCGCCTGCCTCGGAGTCATCAGTGGGAGTCGCTCTCCAGGCCTTCCCTCTGTAGCCGCGCACGCAGAGGTTCTGGTTGTAGTGGGCGTGGCCAACTCTGAGGCCAGGCAGAATTCCGTTCCTGTGCGTTCCTGCCCAAAAATAGCCCTGGTTGTTAGGTATCATACAGATGGTGGGGGGAGGCTCTCAGAGGTTATGACCCCAGCCTTTGGGATGACCCTGTTGGGACAGTAAACAAACTTGACCCAAAAACTAGAATCAAGAACCACAAGGGTAAGAAAGAAATCTAATAAAGGGCTAATATTAAAAACCTAGTTTAAACATATAATATACAAAAATACATGCATTTATTAGAAAGGCAGTTAAAAACAAATAAGGGCCCAGTGAAAGCCTCGTTGCAAAGTTCACGTAGCCTGAACACCAGGGCCAGGACAAGTGACATGACGCGTTTCCGCCCTATTGGGGGCCTTCTTCAGAGGTTAGACAGCTTGAGGAAGACATTACAATATTAGATATTACAATAAGATAACCAATAAGTTAATACTGGACCAAGAAAAGGAAAGTAAAGCAGCAAGATCTATAGACACAAGACAAAGAAGCCCGTAAAATCTACAACTAATTAGCCGTGTTAGACTGTTGCTGCAAAGCAGTAAGAAGCCCAGCAGCACTTTTAAGACCAACAAACTTCAATGAAGTTTGTTGGTCTTAAAAGTGCTACTGGGCTTACTACTGTTTTAAAATCACTAGGACACTTCATGATTTTGTATAAATTGTTTATTGATGGTATATTTCTGGTCAGGTTTTTTGTATGTCTGCATTGCCCAGTTTGGTGTAGTGGTTAGGAGTGCGGACTGCAATCTGGGAGAACTGGGTTTGATTCCCCACTCCTCCACTTGCAGCTGATGGTGCGACCTTGGGTCAGTTATAAGTTCCTTCAGAGCTGTTCTCTCAAGGGCAGTCCTGGAGAGAGCTCCCTCAGCCCCACCTACCTCACAGGGTGTCGGTTACGGGGAGGGGAAGAGGAAGGAGATTGAAAGCCACTCTGAGACTCCTTCAGGTAGTGAAGGGTGGGGGTATAAATCCAATCTCTTCTCTTCGTCGTCTATTATTGTGACTACTCTGGCCCTGAGAGGGCCTTTTAGGCCTCAGTAAGGAGAAGGGGGGGAGTGGCAACGCCAGGATCCTCCTCCTCCTCTTCTCCACTGACCTTTTCTCCACAGCACTCTGAGCAGGATCAGCCACAACACTCTTGGCCTGCTTTTGGGACCCTCTTTCCGTAACCAGGGAGATGCCACCAGGGCCGGCTCACCCGCTAGGCAAACTAAGCATTCGCCTGGAGCGTGAGCCCTGGATCGGGGCGGCAAACTACTGCCCTCACCCCCACAGGGGCAGAGGAGTGGGTCCCACCGCGGGCTTGGTGGGTCCCAGCTGAAGGGACTCGGCACCAGCAGCAGCAGCAGCAGTGAGACACACAGCCCGTGCCCCCCCCCAGCCCGGTCGTCGGGGCTGCTCCTGCCACCACTGCTTGAGGGGAGGAGGGGCACCGAGGAGAGGTGGCAGGTCGCTGGGGAGGGGAGGGTCTTCCCAGCCTTGTGCTCCTCCTCACCCTCCTCCAGCTACTCATGGGCAGGGGGCGGCCGAGATGGGGCAGGTGGCAACAGAGCAGGATGAGCAGCGGCAGCAGCAGCAGCACCAGCAGTGGGGCCAGCCCGCCTGGCAGGAGCCACGCAGCCAGCCGCCCACCGCCCAGCAGCAGCAGCAGCAACCTGATGGCATCATTTCCTTGGCCAGGGGGGCGGGAAGCGGTGGCAGGAGGATGAGGAGAGCCTGGCCCCAATGGCAGAGATGACCCACGACCAGCCCCGCATGCCCACCCACCCCGGTGAGCCCCTCACCATGCCCCCTCCGGCACTTGGCCAAAGGGACTCAGAGGCACCATCGCCACCACCAGGAGCCGTCGGAAGAGGCCAGCAGGGCACCCTCGCTGCCATTGGGGCCATGCCGCACGGAGGTGGAGCTGTGGCTCTGGGCATGCCTCCCTCCCCCCCTTCGGTGGCGGCCGTGGGGGGGAGAGGAGGCGGTGGCGGGGGTCTCCAGGTCTCCAGGCCCCACCAGGAGGTTGGTATCTTCACCTCGCCTAGGGCACAGAAACAGCTGGAGCCGCCCCTGGATGCCACCCCCTCTTGCCCATGTGACCTGAAAGTCCTGGGGATGGGAGGAAAGCTCTCATTGGTCTCCCGCTCCCATTATGTCACCCACCTTTCCCCACCACCACATGCCCCTCCTCCCCTCTCTTCCTTCAGAGGCCAGCCCCGCCCTCCTGATGCCTGCTGGGTTGCTTCTCTCCTCAGGAACCAGCCCGGCAGCCTTCCCCTGGGTGCACTGTGGCTGGGACGGGTGGCGCTAGGCCAGCCACACTTGACCAAACAGGGACAGGCCAGTGCCCTCCTGATGACATACTGCCTGGCCAGCGGCACAAGAGAGTTATCTGCTGGCATCGTGGAAGCCCCGAGGCAGACCTCCCCTGACCTCTGTGTGTGTTCGTTAGCCTTTCTTTATTCTACCATGTAGGGTTGCCAGCCTCCAGGTGCTGGCTGCAGATCTGGAACTGCAACTGATCTCCAGGCAGCAGGGTTCCAATTCCCTATTCCCTAGTACAGTTCCAGTTGGTTTCATCATCTAATTGGTTTTATAATATATTGAATTTCTGTTGTAAACCACCCTGAGCCCTGTGTAAGGGCGGTCAAGAAATCGAAATAAATAAATGAATAAATGGAAATGGCTGCTTTGGAAGGTGAACTCTATAAGAACATAAAAGAAGCCAATGTTGAATCAGGCCAATGGCCCATCTAGTCCAACACTCTGTCACACAGCAGCCAAAAATACCAGATGCCATCAGGAGGTCCAGCAGTGGGGCCAGGACACTAGAAGCCCTCCCACAGCTGCCCCTTCCAGCACCAAGAATAGAGTGCATCACCTGCCCCAGACTGAGAGTTCCCATCTATACCCTGTGGCTAATAGCCACTGATGGACTTCTGCTCCATATGTTTATCTAATTCCCTCTTGAAACCGTCCATGCTTGTAGCTGCCGCCACCTCCTGTGGCAGTGAATTCCATATGTTAATCACTCTTTGGGTGAAGAAGTACTTCCTTTTATCTGTTCTAACTCGACTGCTCAGCAATTTCATGGAGTGCCCACGAGTACTTCTTTCTCAACCTGCTCAATCCCATTCATAATCTTATAAACCTCGATCATGTCACCCCTCAGCCGTCGTTTCTCCAAGCTAAAGAGCCCCAAGCGTTTTAACCTTTCTTCATAGGGAAGGTGTTCCAACTCTTTTATCATTCTAGTTGCCCTTCTCTGCACTTTTTCCAATGTTATAATATCCTTTTTGAGATGTGGCGACCAGAACTGTACACAGTATTCCAAATGAGGTTGCACCAATGATTTATATGGGGGCATTATGATACTGGCTGATTTGTTTTCAATTCCCTTCCTAATAATCCCCAGCATAGCGTTGGCCTTCTTTATTGCAGTTACAACTGTCTAGACATTTTCATTGAGTTATCTACTACGACTCCAAGATCTATGGGGGTTCACTGAAGTCCCTCCCGTACAAAACCCTCCACCCTCCTCAGAGACCCAATTTGGTGCAGTGGTTAGGCATGCAGATTCTAATACTGGAGAACTGGGTTTGATTCCACACTTCTCCACATGTAGCCACTGGGTGACCTTGGGCAAGCCACAGTTCTCTCAGAACCATTCTCTCATGAGCAGTTCTCAAAGGAGCTCTCTCAGCCCTACCTCACAGGGTGTCTGTTGTGGGGAGGGGAAGGGCTCAACCTACCTCACAGGATGTCTGTTGTGGGGAGGGGAAGAGCTTAACCTACCTCACAGGGTGTCTGTTGTGGGGAGGGGAAGGGCTCAACCTACCTCACAGGGTGTCTGTTGTGGGGAGGGGAAGGGCTCAACCTACCTCACAGGGTGTCTATTGTGGGGAGGGGAAGGGAAAGGAGATTGTAAACTGCTCTGAGACTCCAAGTAAAGGGCGGGGTATAAATCCAATCTCCTCCTTCTCCTCCTCCTCCTCCTTCCCCCAATGTCTCCAGGTATTTCCAAACCTGGACCTGTTCAGCCCTAACCATGAAGGGAAAAAAATGACTGATATTTTCTATCAGCTTTCTTCCGTCAGAGTGTCTCAGACTCCCAAATTATGTTTTAAAGTGCCTGCCGTTGTCACAAAGACGTGAGCAGTTCCATTGTGTCGCTCCAACATTTGTATTATCGCTGAAGTAATGTTGCCTTTCATATGCTAACCATTAGAAAAGCCCAGTGTCACCTTATCATTCTGGTAGCACACATTCAAACCGAGCTTCCCTTGTCAGGGAGCATTACATCGTGGGATATCACGAGAAGAATACTCGAAGGTCACCGGCAGACCTAAGACAGTGTTACCTTGGTAATACAGAAAGAATTACCATTTCCTAAAGGCTGACAGGCAGGGAAAAAATTTACAAGAGAATTAGAGCCAGACGCACAAATCCAAACAGGAGATTGAGGCTGTCTCTACAAATTACATTTTTTTTCCTTTTGACATATAAGAAAAAATAGGAAGAGTCATTAGACGGCATGTGCAACCTGCGGCTTCTTGGCAAGCATTATTAGGGCTTGCCTCAGGTGGATGTGAGGCCCTTCATGTAATTATATCATTTACCATATTCTTACACATATTGAAAATGTACCCCGAACATCCATCTGAAAAATATAAAGCTACAGAATTGCTCCAATAAATGTGCTACGGAGTACTAATGCTAAGTGCAGGTACTCTAGTTAATTATAGGTGAATCAAGCCTGAAGCGCTGAACCAGCTGCACAGAATGCCTCTTCCTTTGGGGAAATTACTCCAGGGAAAGGGTTATTAAAATCAATTATTAAAATAATGGCACTCTGGAGACTTAAATTACTTCACTGTAAACAAGGGTGGGTTTTTTTTAAGTAATTGTTTCAAACTTAGCCATCAGCTGGGTTTTGAAGCTAGTTATTGCTTTTCCTACAACTTCAAGTTTTGAATAGTCCGTCTTCATGATAATCCCCAGTACGGTTGCCAGGTCCTCCTGGCAGCCGGCAGGGGGTGACCCGGAAGTGATGTGACCAGGAAATGACATCATCACACAGCAGCGTCAGGCAATGCTCTGGTATTTGGGCAAAACCTCTGTGGTGAATTGGACTCCTAGTGTAGAGTTTTTGCCCAAATACCAGAGTGTCGCCCCAACGCCACTGACATGATGACGTCACTTCTGAGTCACGTTGGATGTGATGTAGACATGTTGCTGCAATGTTGACTGGGCCTCCCTCCAGGTAAGTCCTCCCCACCAGCCAGCTGATCAGTGGCGGGGCAGGGGGCCTAGTGGTAGGGGACTCCCGCTTCCACTGGAGGCTCCGACAACCCTAATTCCCAGGGAAGAAAGGGGTTCTGTGACAGATGGAGACACACCCAAGATCTGTTAGGTGCAGAATAGGTTGCCAATTCCAGTTTGGGAAATTCCTGGAGATTTAGGGGTGCAGTCTGGGGAGGGTGGGGTTTGAGGAAGGGAGGAACATCAGCAGGGTCTGATGCCATAGAGTCCCCCCTCCAAAGCAGCCCTTTGTGTGTGTATGATTCCTCCCCTCAGTCCCGCTGCCATGTACACACACACTGCTGTCCAAAAATCAGTGGTAAAGCAATTAGGGGAGAGGAATTCGGATTTACTTCCTCTTCTTCTCTCCCCACTGATCAGAAGTCAGCCATGATTTGTAGGCTGCATCTATAGCACTGGAGTATCCCTAGTTATGAACAGAATATATCACAGTTTCTTGCTGAGGAGAATTATGTTTAGGAGAGTTCCGGACCAATCGGCAGACAGAGGAACCATGAGATTAGTAAGTCTGACTTCAGTGACGTAAATATTATTTATTTATTTATTTAGATTTCTACCCCGCCCTCCCCGCGAACGGGCTCGGGGCGGCTAACAGTCGGGGGCACCATGTGCCAATGCATAAAAACCAGACAAAACAAGATAAAACAGAATAAATACCAAGAATTACATTAAGTGCTCAGTGCTGTTACTGTTAAATTAAAACAAGATGGTGTCATAAGAACATAAGAACATAAGAGAAGCCAGTGTTGAATCAGGCCGATGGCCCATCTAGTCCAACACTCTGTCCTACAGTGGCCAGAAATAACAGGTGCCATCAGGAGGTCCAGCAGTGGGACCAGGACACCAGGAACATAAGAGAAGCCAAATGTTGGATCAGGCCAATGGCCCATCTAGTCCAACACTCTGTCACACAGCGGCCAAAAATACCAGGTGCCATCAGGAGGTCCAGCAGTGGGGCCAGGACACTAGAAGCCCTCCCACTGCTGCCCCCCCCAGCACCAAGGGCAATCGATGTTGCCTCCATCCCCGTACCATGGTGCCGATCCACTGCGCCACTGGCATGTAAGAGGGTGTCACATACCTTTAGAGAACAAACTTTGAGTCCAGTGGCACCTTTAAGACCCACAAAGTTTCATTCTGCGTATGAGCTCTTGTGGGCCTGCACACGAAAGCTGATACCCAGAATTAAACTCTGTTGGTCTTCAAGGTGCCACTGGACTCAAAGTTTGTTCTATTGCTTCAGAACAACAAGGCTACCCACCCGAATACACCTTTAAAGACTTAGACCTGAGTCCTGTAGCATTTTAGAGACCCACAAGGGTTTCAGGGCATAAGCTTCCCAGAATCCACGCTCCCTTCGTCAGACACAAGTAGACCCTGCCAAATTGGCCTTTTTCCAGATGAAACCCAATTCCTGCTTTCCCGACCCTCCCTTTCTTGTGGAAATAAGCCATTGCCGGGGCTTCGGGGTCCCCAGTCATAACACCAACCCCCAGCTTTTGCATGATGGTTCACAGACTAACTCTCTGAGGCTGGAGGACCATCATGAAAGCAGTAAGACTCAGGGAGGGGGAAACAAACTTGACGCAAAAACTGGAATCAAGAACCACAAGGGTAAGAAAGAAGTTTAATAAAGGGCCAACATTAAAAACCTGGTTCCAACTTATAATATACAAAAATACATGTATTTATTAGAAAGGCAGTTAAAAACCACTGAAAGCCTCATTGAAAAGTTCAAGTGGCCTGAATAAGATAACCAATAAGTTAATACTGAATAAGATAACCAATAAGTTAATAAAAGGATTGGTTATCTTATTGTAATCCTGTCCTTATATATATTTGAATTTTGGTTCCACAACATTCTATGCTTGCCATAATTGATTCGGCTCAAGAACTGGCAGTCAGAAGACACTGGCCAGGGCTGACTGGCTGCTTCGCAAACTCCCGCCCATGTCAGCCCCGGTCAGTGTTTTCAGCTCAGTCTGCTCCAGTCCTCCAACAGGAGAGGATGGTCTGGAGTGTGAGCGCAGGGACAGGCCCTCAAGGCTGAGGCAAGTGAGAGAAGTCCTTTTCCACCCCCCCACACCATCCCCTGGGCCTTCTATGGGGGCAGTAGGCCCAGAGAAGCCCTTTTCCGTCCCCCACATGCCATCCCCTGGGCCTTCTATGGGGGCAGTAGGCCCAGAGAAGCCATTTTCTGTCCCCCACACATCATCCTCTGGGCCTTCTATGGGGGCAGTAGGCCCAGAGAAGCCCTTTTTCCCCACACACTGCCTACTGCCCCCATAGAAGGCCCAGGGGATGGTGTGTGGGGGACAGAAAAGGCCTTCTCTGGGCCCAGAGAAGCCCTTTTCTGCCCCTCTTCCCTTCCTTTCCCCCTTTTCCTTTCTTCCTCTCTCCTTTCTTTCACTCTTCCCCCTATTCCTTCCTTCCTTCCTTCCTTCCTTCCTTCCTTCCTTCCTTCCTTCCTTCCTTCCTTCCTTCCTTCCTTCCTTCCTTCCTTCCTTCCTTCCTTCCTTCCACCTCCCTCCCTTCCTTTCTAGGGCCCGTTGTCTTCCACCACAACGGGCTTTGTTCCCTAGTATGTAATATTGCAACATGGGTACCTCAGACTGTGTTAAGTATGAGACTCAACAATGGAATAAGCTCAACAAGTGATTTCAGCTTTATTGAACGGCAACACCAACTCAGGAACACACAACAACAAGAGTGGAGCACAGCTCCCTTTTTAAACTCTCCCGGGCTTTCAAAGCCACTCCCAGAACATGTTAAAGACCAATCAAAACACAGGGATAAAGGCCAATCAGGACCGTTCCCTCTTAGATACATTTTCACACAGTGATTGGATATTTACAGAGGTTTCGCAGAAACCAGCCAATGGTAATGTGACAGATGAAGAGCCACATTTAGCCTGAAGCTTAACACAGTAAAGTATAGGCTTACTCACAGTTAAATACGCAACAGTTTGACCTTTGAAGAAAGCCCCCAAATGGGCAGAAACACGTCAGGTCATTGTCTCGGCCCTGGTGTTCAGGCCTCTCAAACTTTTCAACGAGGCTTTCATTGGGCCCTTATTTGTTTTTAACTGCCTTTCTAATAAATGCATGTATTTTTGTATATTATAAGTTTAAACTAATTTTTTAATATTGGCCCTTTATTAGACCTCTTTCTTACCATCATAAAAGCTTCACTCAAAACTGAACCATTGAATTGACATACAAAGCATTTAGTTCCTGGAAATACTACAGAGTACATTCTCATCATATAAAGAAACAGCTTGTTACAGAATAGACAAATGGAGCTTTGATTCCCAAAAGCTTAGACCCTGAAACTGTTGTGGGTCTATAAGGTGCTCCTAGACTCGGATCTCCTGCAGACCCAACCTGTCTACCTTCTGAAATGACTTTTAAAGAGGCGACCATAGTCCCGGTTCTTTCCCCCTTTTGCTTCAGTCATTGTGAAGGGCAGATGAATTAAAACCCCATTAGAATGGACACCAGATATCGTCTCACATTCATACTGGATCAAAGAGCTCTTCTCAGACAAAACCTTTTTAGGAATCTGGAGGGAAGTTAAAGGACCCCCAGTGAAGTTAGTCAAGTTTCTCAGAAGATTTTACCCAGTTCTTGTTGCCCCCAAATACAGGGTTGCCAACTCAGGGTTGGGAAATTTCTGGAGATTTGGGGGGTGGAATCTGGGGATGGCTATTCCATTAGCAGCTCAAGAGAAAGTTGAAGTCCCTCCCACTAAACAGATGGCAATCAAAGTACCGTTCCACCGTAAGCTGAAATCAACTGCTTATGTCCTGTTAACTTCCATGGGATAAGGAGACAGGGGAGGGCCCAAGGCTCAGCAATGGACCATCTGCTTTCCATGCAAAAGACTCCCCTCGGGGTTCAACCTCTGCCATCTCTAGTTAAAAGGATCCGTTGATGTGAAAGATCTGGAGAACCACTGCCAGTCGGAGAACCCAATGCTGACTTGACAGAACAATGGGCATCATTTGATAGCCATAAGCAGATGAGCAGTTACTGAGCCCCGTGTGTTTCTTCTGAGCATGAAAGTAAGTTCAGTGAGAAATGCAGTGTGTCTTTCAGGCAGAGTAAACATTCATTAAATCACAATGGACAGAAAACGTGGGAGTTACTCCAAACATTCAAACTTCTCTCTTTGCATGCAATATTCAGTTGATATCGGAGAAGCTATGTGTGCCCGTAATCCGATTTGAAATGTCTTACATTATTGACTTTACTAATATATCATAAAATGCTAACAGGATAGTGCCGCCACATGGAATCAGTATCACAGTGTCATTTTCTGCAACTCCAGTTTCGCTCTCGAGTGCCTGTGACTTTAAAAAGAGCAGAGGGATTACATAGTGTGCTCATTTGCTTTGATCCTAAGCAGAATAAATACGAAGCATGATCATTAGAGGCACCAGTGATGGAGGGCTGTTTATAGGGTTGCCAGGTCCCCCCATCGTTTCAGCAGGGGGATCTGGGAGGCATTCTAGGGGTGGGTGGGGATGCCCCAAGCCCCGCCCCCAAGAGCAAGCCCCCGCCCAGCCACCCCTCTCCCTTCCATCTTGCCCAATTTAAAGGGCTTCAACTGATCTCCCCTGAATTCCCCCAGCTCCTCATGCTACGGCCCCCACCCGACTCGCAAAAAGACCCTTTAGGAGTGTGTGGCCCATGAGTGCCCCTCTCCCTCCCTCTTGCTAGATTTAAAGAGCCCTCCAGCTGGTCAGCAGCCCATGTGGTCCCTGCCAATCAGCTTGTTGTTGTTGTTGTTGTTCAGTCTCACAGTCGATTCTGACTCTTCACGACCCCATGGACCACATCACACCAGGCCCTCCTGTCTTCCGCCATCCTTCAGAGTTTGCTTAATTTCATGTGATATATATTAATCATAACTAGGGATTTGTTTGTTATTCAGTCACACAGTCGAGTTCGATTCTTCACGACCCCATGGATCACATTATGCCAGGCCCTCCTGTCCTCCATTGTCCTCTGGAGTTTGCTTAATTTTATGTTCATTGCATCAATAACACTATCTACCCATCTCATCCTTTGCCATCCCCTTCTTCTTTGACCTTCGATCTTTTCCAGAATCAGGATTCTCTCCAGGGAATGCTCCCTTCTCCTTTGGTGGCCAAAGTATTTGAGCTTCAGCTTCAGTATCTGGCCTTCCAGGGAACAATCAGAGTTGATATTTTTTAGGATTGACTGATTTGATCTCCTTGCTGATCAGCTAAAGCCCTTTAAATTGGGCAGGAGGGAAGGTAGAGGGGGGCAGCGGTGGTCACTTTTGGGGGTGGGGTTTGGGTAGGACTTCCCCCATCAGCCAGCTTCCTGGGGTTAGATTGGAGCTCCCCAAAGTGGGTGAACCCCTGCTTGGACCTGGGGGCTGGCAACCCTCGCTGCTTAATGTAGCACTTTCATGGCATTTTGATATCTATTCAGGCCCAGGAGGACCAACTTTTAACTTGAAACACACAGATGCTCAAAATCTTACAACAAAGACTGTTATCCCATACGGAACGAGAAATGCCAGGTAGTGAAGCTCACACTAGAGATCTTACTGCAAATTTACGGTGCTTACTGGAGCATACAAGAGAATTTTAGAAGAAAATCGGTTAGTGTTTTGTAGACTACAGCAAAGCTTTTGATTGTGTGCTTAATTAAAAGTTATGGTTGGTTTTTCAAAGAAATAGGTATGCCACAACATTTGATTGTTTTGGTGCGTAACCTATACTCTGGACAAGAGGCTACTGTTAGCACAGAATATGGAGAAACAGAATGGTCTCCAATGGGCAAAGGTATCAGACAAGGATGTATTTTATCTCCCTATCTCTTCAATCTATGTGTAGAACATATCATAAGGAAACCTGGATTAGATTTAGAAGAAGGTGGAGTGAAAATTGGAGGAAGGAACATTAACAATTTGAGATTTCCAGAGGACACAACATTATCGGCAGAAAACAGTGAAGACTTGAAATGACTCCCGACTTCCGGTACGGCGCGGCGAGCAGGCAGGCGCGTTTCTGGACTCCCGGGGCCGCCCGTCTCCCTCTTTGCTTCTTCGGTGCCTTCCCGGTTGCTCGGGGGCACCACCCAGCCCCCTGGAGGGGGGTAGGGGAGCAGGGGGCTTCATTCAGCCACCCCTTCACACTTGGCAAGTGCGGGGGTGTGCTGCTTTTTGCCCCGAAGCAGGAGCGACTGAGGAGAAGAAACATGGCTTCCATGTTTCTATTAGCTGCAACCAGCCATTTTAAGGATTGTTTTTCTGTTTTCTTGAGTTCGTCGTTTTTGGATTTCGTCGTGCAACAAAGGGAATTCGTGAGTACGTATCTGCTCTCACCATAACTCAGGATGACCCTTATTATACGACCCCTATCAGACTCTCTCAAATGGTGAAATGTATAAGCGGCCGTGAAAAGGAACAGAGTAAAAGACAGCAAAATGGTGCTTGAGGGGAGGAAGGAAGAAGACTCAGCAGGAGAAATAATGTTAATTAATATAGAAAGTTCTGAAGGTGGATATTTAACCTTGGAACAATTCAAAACAGAGTTATTTAAAGTGGTGCAGCAGGCAGCTGAGGACGCCTGTAAAAATATTATTAAGAAATATCTAAAAAGAGATTTGGACTCGGAAAATAAGCATAGATCGGAGCATGTAGTAAAGGAGGAGTACTTGCAATATCAGCCCCCTGTGGAAGAGCAAGGAGACTGTCAAAGAAAAAAAGTGCAAGTTTTTCCCTTTAAAGAGAAACATTCCCAGATAAAAAGTCATGCAAAGTACTTTGTAAAGCGCATTAAGACAGCAGGATTCATGGAAGGAAACCCCCGAAAGCAATGTAAAGTAGCCACGAAGAAAAGAATTAAAAGGAGAACGTGGCAACTTTCAAAGAAAAAGACTATTGCCTGGACAACACGTGTAACAGAATTGAGAAAACAGGACACACAAAAAGGAGTAGAAATACATGAGTTTAAAGAGGAGAGGCATCAAATTTCACTTTCATTGTCTTGTAAAGGGGTTTTTCTTTCTTTTCTTTTTTTTGTTGCTGTAATATAAAGGAGTCAGTCATGGTAAGGATTTTGTGTTGGGTGGTTGTGTTTTTATTTTTAGAAAAGGAAAATTGTTCTTTAAACGGACTTGTTTTTCAAAAGGATTGCTTTCTACGATATGATATAAAGAAATTAGGTTCAGTAAGAAGAAATGGGGTAATATGCTATTAATTTAATACTCTTAGAAAGGGAAAAGAGTGGTAAAAGTTATTTTATAGCAGATTTGGTTTAGGTTAGGGATTGTTTTTGGTCTGGTTAAATATTGGGAAGCTGTGGGTATCCTCGGCATCAGTTAAAAGAAAGAAATGTGATGGGCAATTTGGCAGAACTACTATGTAAGTCGGCAAATTTTGGGTTTTTTTCTTTTGGGTTGAAATGTAGTTGAAATGTATTACCAGAATTATGAGCAATATGCATGGATATAAAAAAGGAAAGACAAATAGGATATGGAGAAATATTCTTAGGTTGATTCTGTTTGTTGTAACGATGTTGTCCTTGTGAATGTGGGGAAGGTCTTGGTGTTTGTTTTGATTCTGTACGTGTTAGTCTGTTTGTATTTTCATGTAAATGTGGTGTGTCTTATGTATAAAACCCAATAAATATATAAAAAAAAAAAAAGACTTGAAATGACTCCCGATAAAGATTAAAGCAGAAAGCGCCAAAGCAGGATTACAGCTGAACATCAAGAAGACAAAAGTAACGACTAGCAGGGAATCCCACAGCTTTAAGGCTGACAGTGAGGAAACTGAACAAAGTCTGAGTCCAGTGGCACCTTTAAGACCAACAAAATTCTATTCAAAGTATAAGCTTTCGTGTCAGGCACAGTAAATCAAAATAAATAAATCAAATAAATAAATAAATGAAATAAGGAAACTGAAATTGTCCAAGAGTTTCTATTCTTTGGCTCAATAATCAAGCAAAGGGGAGTTTGCAGCCAAGAAATCAGGAGACCGAGATTGGGAAGGGCAGCCATGAAGGGCCTCGAAAAGATGCTTATGTTTAAGTATATGTTGCTGGGAACCAAGATCTAGTTAACTTACACCATAGTGTGTCCTATTACTATGTACGAGCGTGAAAGTTGGTCAATGAAGAAGGATGGCAGGAATGACTCATTTGAAATGAGGTGTCAGAGGAGAATTTTACGGATACCGTGGGCTGCCAAGAAACGAATCAGTGGGTTCTTGAATAAATCAAGTATGGACTCTCCGTAGAAGCTCAAATGACAAAACTGAGGCTTTTGTATTTTGGTCATATTACGAGAAGATGTAACTGAACGGAAAAGAAAATAATGCTAGGAAAAGTTGGAGGCAGCTGGAAGAGAGGAAGACCCGACGTGTGGTGTGGTGGATTGATTCCATCAAGGAAGCCACGGCCCTCAGTTTGCAAGACCTGAGCGAGACTGTTAATGAGAGGACATTTCGGAGGTGATTAATTCATAGGGTCCCTATAAATTGGAAAGATCTGACAGACTAAGTTAACACACATGCTTCCTACATCCATTCCTCTCCCGCCACTCCAACACATATTTCCCCTTCGCTTTCTTTATCCCCAAGTTTAAGAGAAAATAGTGTTGGCACCACTGGTAGAACCCACCATTGGTCAAGTAAACCAATACAGCATTCGATTTGCAGTAGTGGCTTAAGCACAATTACACCCTTCTAAATCCATTAAAGTCAATGGACTTAGCAGGAAGCACTGTTGATGACTTAGTTTCATAACCTTCCATTTTATCCATGTTTTTCCAACTGGATATTTTTTCTACATGATCATTGAATATCCAGTTTGTTAATCTACACACTGCCAGTCTCAATGGATGCGCTTTCTGATTGTTTAGTCAATGTACGTTCTGTAGTCAGAGATGTCTGACAGCTGACATAACCCATCCATATGTGCTTCAGAGAAATATGTAAGTACCACTCCAATATGTCTGAATCCAAAATCTGGATCAGAATTAATTCAGTGACAAACGGTTTGATTCTTTTTTCAAAAAGGGTCAGAAAATAAAAAAGGTGATCTCATGAGACTATTCTGTCACCAGATAGCTTCCATTTTGGCTTGCTTCCCATTGCTGCCAACCATGATGTTGATAACAGAATTGGTGGAGAAATATGTGTTACATATCATACTGTCGGCACTTTCACACATGCTGAATAATGCACTTTCAACTGACTTTCAATGCACTTTAGCGATCATTTGCAAGTGCATTTTGCCATTTCACTCAGTAAAATCCAAACAGCCAGTTTGGTGTAGTGACTAAGTGGGCAGACTCTAATCTGGGAGAACCGGGTTTGATTCCCCACTCCTCCACTTGCAGCTGCTGGTGTAACCCTGGGTCAGTTACAAGTTCTCTCAGAGCTGCCCTCTCAAGGACAGTTCTGGAAAGAGCTCTCTCAGCCCCACCTATCTCATAGAGTGTCTGTGGGGAAGGAAAAGGCATTTGTAAGCTGGTCTGAGATTCCGAGTGAAGGGCAGGGTATAAATCCAATCTCTTCCTCTTCCTTCTTCCTAAAATCCAATTGGAAAGTGTGTTGAAAGTGGATTGAAGACGAGGTGGTATGCGACGCTTCAGAAGCTCTCTCACATATCACCAACAATCTCCCCAAGATGCTGGAAAGGTTGTCAACAAATAGGAGATTTTGTCCACTATCGGTGGATCTGTGTAAAAGTTAAGACATTTTGGTTGGAAGTCATTAAAATTATTGCAGAAGTCATTTCTGTACAAGTACCACTCACACCGGAGACGTTGTTTTTAAATACCCGGCCTCCAGGCTTAATTGAGAGACCACATAAAGACACTATTGAGGTAATGCTTGATGCTGCAAAGACTACAATCGCGGCTTTTTGGAAGGATACCAAAGCTCCTACAATTGATGCTTGGTTCCATAAAGTATGGAATCACTACCTAACGGATGCTGTTACAGACAAATTAATTACTATTTCTATTTCCCAAAATACAAAACAATTGAGGTTTGCTGAAATGTGGTACCCAGTTCTAGAATATTTATCTCAGCAGCAATTTATTTCCTCTGAATGGTCCCAATATCATAAATGGATTTACTGTTTTGCTTTTAGTTGTACTGAATTTAATTTTTTTAAAAAAGAAAGTGGATTGAAAGCACATTATTCAGTGCGTGTTAAAGCGCAGCTTGTATGCCATGTCCGATGGGTACAGATTATTTTTTTAGCAGCAGCAGCAGCCTTTATTGGCATACAGAATAAATAGGTTAAAACAAGTACAGTGATATTAAAAAGTAAATGAGTGTTGAATTACAGTTAAAAGGATATATCAACAGATTATTTCGCAAGCTTATCAGGACGCAGCTTTAGAGCACATTGGAATAAAGTTGCTCCCTTCTCAATTACATCAGGAGAGAACTCATTCAAAGGACGAAGGACCTTGGAGGAATCAGGAAGTCCCAACCTGTTTACCAAGACAGGGCTTAGATGTTTGGAGTGCATAGCTACATAAATGGGACAACACTCTCCCCTTGCTCCTATTAGAAAATAGTTGGTAATTGCAAACATGGTCGTAATGCATACCGTGGGTGCATTCACACTGTATCTCCCTGCTAAATCC
Organism: Gekko gecko; assembly: GCA_029375565.1. Classification (NCBI taxonomy): domain Eukaryota; kingdom Metazoa; phylum Chordata; class Lepidosauria; order Squamata; family Gekkonidae; genus Gekko; species Gekko gecko. The sequence continues at coordinate 17,787,049 of JAPDNY010000011.1, forward strand.
AGTTGCTGTGCTTGCCTGTTAGAGACCTGATAATTTGTTCACTGGTTTGCTAAGGGTTGCCCAAGAGAAAGGGGCAGAGAATTGCTTTAAAGATCTAGTTGAGAAGGCAAATTCGGAGGTGTCTATTTAAAAAAAAAATTGGTTTGCTTAACAGGTTTGTGAACATTTCTCACGAAAGGACGTTCTCTCATAAGAGAAATTTATGGTTGTCACTGGGTTCAGTAGAATGAGTGAGTGGAACAAAAATCCAGATGATGAGAAGTAGAGGAATTGCCCATCACTATGGTTTATGTACCTACAAATGAGTCATGCAATGAAACAGATCAATCTAGAAGAAGTCATGGCTTCTGCTCTAACCCCCTTTGGACAACTTCTGGATCCTGCAGACCAGCATTTCGAAGGTTTAATCACCAAGGCATATGCCATTCTCATATGTTTAGATGGTGATAGACCACTGGAATTTCAACAAAAATGGCGGCAAGATTGCCACACCATTTCCACAGATCAGTGGAAGAGAATATGGTCCTCAAAGCTCTTGACCTCTCCAGATATTACCACGAAAATACAGTCATACAAGATTGTTAGAGAGCCAGTTTGGTGTAGTGGTTAAGTGCACAGACTCTAATCTCGGAGAACCGGGTTTGATTCCCCACTCCTCCACTTGCACCTGCTGATGTGACCTTGGGTCAGTCACAAGCTCTGTCACAGCTGTTCCTGAAAGAGCAGTTTGTGTTAGAGCTCTCTCAGTCCCACCTGCCTCACAGGGTGTCTGTTGTGGGGAGGGGAAGGAAAAGGAGCTTGTAAGCCGCTCTGAGACTCCAAGTGAAGGGTGGAGTATAAATCCAATCTCTTTTCTTCTTCTTCTTCTTACCAGATGCTACTTCTCTCCAGAGAAACGAGCCAAAATGTCATCAGAACACCCTCCATCCTGTTGGGAAGGCTTTGGGGCCTCAGGTTCCTTTGCACATTGTTGGTGGCAATGAAAGTTCATAACTGACTTTTGGCACGACATTTTGCTACAAATAGACCTCATCACGGGGTATTCAATCCCGTTTTCACCAGAACTAATATTCCTAGATATGTGGCATGACATAAATATCCCAAAGATCAGTCGTGACCTAATAACCAGTCTACTAGTTGTGGCAAAGAGTGCAATTGCTTCCAAACGGAAATCTCCCTCAGCGCCAACACGTTCTTGTTGGCTCAACAAGGTCTGGGATCATTTTATATTGAAAAAAATTACTGATAGGATTAGACAATTGGAAATATACCCTAAAATATCCATTTTTATGGAAAAGTGGTTCCCATTTCTAGTTTGGTGTAGTGGTTAAGTGCGCGGACTCTAATCTGGGAGAGCCGGGTTTGATTCCCCACTCCTCCACTCGCACCTGCTGGATGACCTTGGGCAAGCCATAGTTCTGGCACAGCTGTTCTTGAAAAAGGGCAGTTTCTGTCAGAGCTCTCTCAGCCCCACCTACCTCACGGGGTGTCTGTTGTGGGGAGGGGAAGGGAAAGGAGTTTGTAAGCTGCTCTGAGACTCCTTCGGGTAGTGAGGGGCAGGGTATAAATCCAATCTCTTCTTCTTCTTCTCTAGGCCATGTTATAAGAACTGACTGCCAACCACACAATCCAATATATCTAACTATACTTCACTATTAACACAAATTAAATGTCTCTATCTGCACCCCGCAACCAACATGCCACTCACAGATTACTTCATGTCTAGTCGTAAACACATGAACTGTTACTGTAAATTTATACCTATGAGTTACTACCACAGTATACTTCAACTTTTGCATAAGACTACGTATGTCTAGGTGTAACATATGTAAAGTATCTTACCTGTCTACATTTGTTTGCTTGCACTTATTTCTTGAATGTAATGAACCTTTTGTACTACTTGTTTTGAGCATAAGCAACTGCATAATTGTTAGATACCATATTATTTGAAAAACGAATAAAATTTAAATGATTCTTGAAAAAGAAGAAGAAGCAGAGAGCAACTTTATTTTATTAGCCCCAAACACCAAAGAATACAAGGAATTGTTGGTATGGATACAGAGAAACATTGCAAAGGAAGATGGCTGGTCTTTCTCCTGGTCAGATGGAAATGAGTCATGGACCTTTCTTCGTCAGTCCAAGGCAAGGCTTCACAGTTGATCAAGCGGACTACTGGAAAATGTGGATATGGTCAGTATTTGTGATCGGCCTAGAGGAAAACTTTTGGCACACATAATACAGCATGTACTTCGTCAAGTCACACCTAACTTACAGAGGCCCCATAGGGTTTTCAAGATAAGAGAAGTTCAGAGATGCTTTGCCTTGGCATTGCCTGTCTTCTTGTGGTCTCCCATCCAAGTACTAACCAGAGGTGACCCTGCTTAGGTTCCAAGTTCTGATGAAATCAGGCCAGCCTGGGCCATCTAGGTCAGGGCAACACTATACGAATATTCAGAAAGTAAACTATCGATAAGGTTCATGCTGTTCATTAACAGCCTATCTGCTAAATGGAAAATTGGCTCCCTGCTCATGACCAGCAAGCAGAACGTGACCTGAACCAGGAGGTGTTTGAGCATCCCAAATTAAGACATGGCTAGCTGATATTAAGCACAGGTTGACAAATGACAGCAATCAGAGGTGTCGCCACTGAGACAAATTCGATTGACTGCGTGGTGTTGAGACACAGTCCTGATCATAACACAATCTCCAGTTCACTGAGGAACCATTGACTAATCTGGGAAGAAGCTACAGCCGCAAGATAAAATGGTGCCACGGCCCCTTCTGACGGGAAAAGCGATGGCATTGAACAGGACAGAGACCAGGCAAATCTTTGTACGATCGATGTGCTTTTGAGGAGGTATTTCTGTCTCAGGGATGGCTATTTTCAGCTTGAAAAGTAGAACCGCACAGCACTATTAATAAGTTATCTCTCCCCCCAACCCTTTCCGGGATCATTTTGCCTGCACGGCTCCAGAGATGTTGCTTTCCGTAATCAACAATTTTTGCTTGGTGTTCACGAACCCTGGGGATGGCGAGAACTTTAACCACTGACGAAATGAACACCATTTGTTCTTTCTTATTTGCTGAAAAGCTCGACGATGAGCCACCAGTTAAAGCTGGAACACATCAAGGGAGGTCTATTTCTTGTGACATTTTTAAGCACTGCCTCTAATAATTCCAAGGACAATATTGCAGAACTTCATTTTTTTTTCTTTTAAAAAAAGAAATGGGTGTTAAGAAAACCATCTTGAAAATGCACACGAGCTGTTTCCACCCACGCAGACTGCTGGAAAAGGTGACTCAAACCATGCTCATTACAGCCGCAGGGATCGGCGCTGTTCTTAAACCTTTAACTCTGACCGTGGTTTGACCTTTAAAGAAAGTTAACAAGGATAACTGGCACAGCTGTATTCAAAACGATATGTGTTTGAGTAAAGTGCCATCGAGTCGCAGTTGACTTATGGTGACCCCTCATGGGGTTTTCAAGGCAAGAGACACACAAAGATGGTGGGCTATTGTCCGTCTCTTTGTGTAGTGACTCCGGATTTCCTCTGTGATCTCCCAGCCGAGTACTAACCAGGGCTAGTTTTGCTGAGCTTCCAAGATTTAATAAGTCATGGCCCATTCAGTTCAGAGCTCAAAGGTATATAATTTCATTAAAAAGGTACGGGCAGGTTGTGGGTGCAGGTTGAATCGCACTCCGTGGCACTTCCTGGCCCTTGCTGCAATCCCCCCTCCTCTCACTATATTTCTATGGTTCGGGTCCAACATAACGGAAAGCCACGACTCAGTTCAGCTAGCCATGGTTAGCGAGTTCATCTGAGCCCATTCCACTATCTGCAATCAGAGTCGGTCAAAGAAGGATCTGGAACCACAGTTCAGAGTTACTTTCTTAACCACATTGAGGGTGTGGTCACACAAGCAGCTTGCCGCGGCGGTGTATCAGCTCAAAGTAAGCCGCTTGAGTTTGGGATACTTTGCCTCAACCACACAGCGCCCCCTAAGCCGGCATCATAGTGCCATGGGTCCATGGTTGGTCATTCACATCGCTAATGCGCCACAACCATGGGCCCATGGATGGGTTGGTTGTCTTTTCCCCCTACCTCCCACTGTGCACGCGCAGAAGCAGACAAGCTTCTTCTGGCTGCATTCTATGGGGGCGCTGAAGCTCACATAAAAGAGGGATTGGGGGGGAGGAAAGGACACTCCAGAAATGGAATGGAACGATCACACCACTCATGTGTTTCCATGGCACGCCCAGGCGATCAGACACCCAGAAACCCACCAGGGAAATGCTTCACCAAGGTAGCCACCAGAATTTGCCAGTAGCTATTTAATCTGTGTGGGAGTCATTTTAGTGTGAGGTAAGGGCGAGTGGGGCATGGGAGCCAGATATGTGTGTGTTTGATTGCATCCATTTGATCCGGAGGGGAGGGGTGGCTGTGTCGGGCCAAACTGCTCATGTGATCACACCTTGAGTCTTAGCTGTGGTTGCACATGGTGATTTCACAGATACCCTGGCTTGTTCCCTGGTGCTGCGTTTGCACATTTCCTTGCTACAGACATCTGGCTAGACAGAAGGTAATGAAACCAGCATTTCTCAAGGGAAGCTGGGATTTCAGTGATCATCCATAAACCAAACCCTGGTTTCACAAACTAACCTTGGGTTAAATAAACTCTGGTTTTGCATTATGTCTAAGGTGAACTAATGTGTGACAATCCATGTTCAAAACTGCAGTGGCTGTTGCAATACTCAACAGAATGTTGACAGTCCCAGACAAACATGGCGAATGTGAGAAAACGCCAAGAGAGCTAGCGGTGAAGGTTGACAGCTCCCATACGCGTGATGCCGGACTAGCTGGCCATTTGTGATAGGGAAAGTACTCTTTCGGCTTCTCTCTCTTCTTTCGACTGCAGCCTGGATGTGAACTGGATGTACCTGAATAAATGTCAGTTTACCTTTTTTGCAATAGACTTCTTGGGAGATTTATTTACTGCATTCGTTATCAGGCTCCCGTGACTGGGCAAAACTCTGCTACATTAACCAAATATCCCAACAGATCCTTCGTCTGTTCTGATGGGCGCATAAAAACCCTCCCGGTCTTAAGGGTGTCCATCGCCTCTGAACCAGATGAACTTCCCCCAAGCAACACCGGTCTCCTGCCTGGATTCAATTTCAATCTGCAATACACAATTTCCCACCGGCCACCTGTAGCGTGAGAGTCAAGAAAAGGCATTCCCTCCTGTTTCCTCACACTTGAAACGGCTCTCAGACTTGGCCCGCCAGAATCTATTTTAATACCTACACAAATTTTTGAAAAGGGTTTTTTTTAAAAAAAAAAAAAGAATTAATAGTGTCATTGTGGGATTGTATATAAGCTTACCTTCCAGGCTTGAAGTGATGGCGAAACAGTTCAAGAATGAAGTATTATAATAATAACCGAGCAATTTCTCAAAAAGCATCCCCCCCGCCCCAAACAAAGCCAGTCAGGAGTTCAAATGGTAATAAGCCATTGTGACAGAATTGCTACAACTCACAGTCTAATTGGGAGCAAAAGAAACCTCCTTCTGAAAAGGAGCTTCTAAGCTAAATGGTCCAATTTCCCTGAAATTGGCTGTATGTTCTGCCAGTCTTTCCCACTTACACTTGAGAAGCATTAACAGAAGAACACTCTCAATTTGCCGTACGTCTATGCGGTGACTGCTTCGTCTTCTTTTTCTTGGAAATTGCAAATCTAGACTAAATGGATACCTCTTTTTATCTTTTTGCACATATGCCTTGTGAGAAGACCTGCACGGCCGAAACCAATTTACTATTTTGAGATACTTCGCTGTTCCTGTCTTTCTCTCTTGTCTGTTTTTGTCCTGCACAGGTGGTGTGCTTCCCGAAAGGACTGTGTGGAGGACAACTTCTCAAAATCCATCGTTTCAGATTGACACTAAGGTGTGCTTTTCTTTTCTGAAGGGTGGGACTACACATTGGAAGTTCCATAGAATGGTAGTCTATAGTCACCTGCTATAACATCAAGTGAACAGCCACTGTGGTTGTTCGAGTCCCACCGCGACCAGGGTGAGCTCCCGGTCCCAGTCCCAGCTCCCGCCCACCCAGCGGTTCGAAAGCAATTGCGAGTAGATCAATGGGTACCTGCCTGTAGGTGGTGGGGGGCACCCTCCCTTCCGGGGGTGTGTAGCAGTGACTTCAAGTGGCGGCGGCAACGGCGGTGACCGCAGCAGCAGTGGCAGGCAGAAGCAACGCCGATGACTGATCCTGGCAGTGGGCGGAGCTACGAGGCGCAGGCAGCATGACGGTGCGGCGCGGCGGAGCCCCTGGGACGTTAGCCAGAAGCCGGAGCCTACACGGGCCTGCGTGTCAAAAGATGAGCCTGCCGCGGGAAGCCTCCTGGCCCAGGAAAAAAGATCGATGCCAGGGGCTCCAGGACATCAAGGCTGAAGCGCGGCTGCCTGAAGCCCCGCCAGAACAAAAAAGACAAGAAGAAGCCCTGCTCGGGTGCTGGTAGGATGTCCCTTCCCTATATGATTGTAGCCCTAGTTAGGTAATGATAAAATTGTGTAAACCGCTCTGAGACTCCTTGGAGGGGTCTGAGCGGTATAGAAATTGAAAATATAAATAAAAAAATAAAAAATAAAAAAATATTTTATCCTCCTCCCTGGCAATATGGAGGACAACAGACTTCATGTTCTGATGTCATCACCATGAGCATCCTCCCCCATTTTTTTGCTATCAAGTTGCAGCTAACTCACGGTGACCCCATTGGGCTTTCAAGACAAGAGACATTCAGAGGTGGTTTGCCTCTAGCATTCGCTCCGCATTTTCTCAACTGGGAGGGAAAAGTGCTGCTCAAAACCACATTCATATATCTCGGGGCAATGCCATACTGACTGCAAAGTCACCCCTGAAGGGCCATAAAATGGCCATCAATCTATGCAGAGGGTACCATAAAACCCAATGGTGAAAGGAAGCGAAAGCAGCACGGAGTGTGGAGGCTACCATAAAATCCGACGACCAAAGGAAGTGAGAGCAGCATGCAATGCAGAGGGGGATTTCTGTTCTGACTTGGGTTTTGTAAAACAATGGAGGGAAAAGCCAACGCAGAATCAGCCTGTGTCATGACCCTGGTATTCCTTGGTTGGTCTCCCATCCGAGTTCTAACCAGGGCCAACCTTGCTTAGCTTCTGAGATCTGACTAGAGCGGGCTATCCATTAGTAAAATGCATGAATTGTTCAGGTGCATGTTAACTGCAGCAAGAGTAGTATTTGCAGCTAAGTGGAAAATTGAAGGTTGCCCAACTCTTGAGACTTGGATTGACAAGATACAAGAACAGGCAGTTATGACAAAACTGACAGACGACATTAACCAAAGACCATAAGTTGAATTAGAAAACAACTGGCGAGTTCTCTATGGCAATCTCTCCACTTATACATCTGAATGGTCTAATATTATAAGACAATACTATATGACAGTTTTAATATGAAACACAAGGGGTATTAGTTGTGTGTGTTGTTTACTATAACAAAATGCTGTGTGAAAATTTTATATAAATTTCTATGAGGTTATTTATGTCATAGAAGAAGAAGAAGAGAAGAAGAAGAGATTGGATTTATAGCCTGCCCCTCACTCAGAGTCTCAGAGCAGCTTACAAACTCCTTTCCCTTCCCCTCCCCACAACGGACACCCTGTGAGGTAGGTGGGGCTGAGAGAACTCTGACAGAAACTGCTCTTTTTTCAAGAACAGCTGTGCCAGAACTTGTGACTGACCCAAGGTCACATCAGCAGGTGCAAGTGGAGGAGTGGGGAATCAAATCCGGTTCTCCCAGATTAGAGTCCGCGCACTGAACCACTACACCAAACTGGCTCTCATATGATATAATAGATAAGGCTGGTAGGATAAAATGATAATATAGTATGAGAAAATGGTAGAATATATGGAATAGGTCATTATACGGATCTTCTAAGTTACAATGATATATATCTATATACACACACACATATATATGCTATATTCTTATGCCATCACACATAAGATGGGAACTCTCAGTCTGGGGCAGGTGATGCACTCTATTCTTGGTGCTGGGGGGGGCAACAGTGGGAGGGCTTCTGGTGTCCTGGCCCCACTGCTGGACCTCCTGATGGCACCTGGTATTTTTGGCCACTGTGTGACACAGAGTGTTGGACTAGATGGGCCATTGGCCTGATTCAACATTGGCTTCTCTTATGTTCTTATGTTCACACCATATATATTGTGTTATATATTTGTCAAGCTATTATACCATATAGTTTTTAAAATATACATATGTTGTCCCAGCACGGACTTACCCGCTTGCACAAGAGGTGTGGAGGAAGCCCAGAGGAGGCGTGATGGTGGCAAGGCGCCACTAGTGGCCCAGGAAGAGGAGGCGTGGTTCAGATCCACCAACGACTGGGGGGCTGCTGGGCAACGTCAGCTCTGCTCTGCTGTGACCTGGGTGGGGATGGGCAAGTCGCCTCCTGGGTCCAAATGTGCCGGTCCTGATGGCTCTTGCCGGGAAGGGCTGACCACAGTCCCCACCAAACAGCTGAGCAGGAGGTGAGCAAGTGAGCTTTTATCCGGCTGGGCCAGGGCCCAGGTCCAGGGGAGACAAGCAGAACGGGAGGAGGAAGAAGAGAGAAGAGATTGGATTTATACCCCGCCCTTCACTACCCAGCGTTCTGTGCGCCTTGGTGTTTAGTCATGCCAGCCACATGACCACAGAAACGTCTTCGGACAGCGCTGGCTCTTCGGCTTTGAAACGGAGATGAGCACCGCAACCCTAGAGTCGGATTCGACTGGCTTTCGAGCAAGGGAACCTTTACTTTACCTTTACCTTCACTACCCAAAGGAGTCTCAGAGTGGCTTACAAACTCCTTTCCCTTCCCCTCCCCACAACAGACACCTTGTGAGGTAGGAGGGGCTGAGAGAGCTCTGACAGAAACTGCTCTTTTTCAAGACCAGCTGTGCCAGAACTATGGCTTGCCCAAGGTCATCCAGCCAGGTGCAAGTGGAGGAGTGGGGAATCCAACTCAGTTCTCCCAGATTAGAGTCTGCGCACTTAACCACTACACCAAACTGGAGAGCCCCGATTTACTTCCCACAGTATGGCCGCCCACCAGGACCTGAGAGAGCTGCTCCCAGAACCTCACACATGTATTCTGATAAAGGAACATCCTCAATATCTGTCAAGTTGCCCTTATATTATGTTTTTTTGGTAATTATATTCCCTGTGCTTGTCCCCTATTCCTTTTTTCTTTCTGTATTCCCTTAAAAAATTAAAATAAAATTCATTAAAAAAAGAAGGATCGGGCTATCCAGGTCATAAGGTCGTTTACATTAATGACACATTATGCGAGGGGAAGGTGGACGTTGACACAGGGCTGCCATTTTAGTGGCAGCTCTGTGATACTTGTAAAATGTAAATTTTGCCCTAAATGTGTAGCTAAAATGTGGGTTTGACAGGTGAAGTGTTCTCCAATTCATACCTTGTCAAAGAGCGGGGATTCACTGCGGCTCCCAGGTGAATGCTCACTCAGTAGCCAATCCAGGTGTGTCGTCGTTTAAGATGTGAAAAGCTCCCTTTTGTCCCCGGGCAGGTCTTTGCCTCGATGTTCCATCTGAAAATAACCATATGAGTTTGCCGTGAAAATGAGACGTAAAAGGATTATAAAGTGTTTTTCATCATCTGATGGAGTGCCATGTAAGAGCACGGAACGTGTAGTAATACAATGGTCACTCTTCAAGTGGCTTCGAATTGATTTCCTGTTCTAGCTGAAAACAAAGAGAAATGGCGTCCAATTTGTAGGCCGATTCCACTGCGTCTGTCGTATTGGCAGGGAAGCTTTTGCCTTCTTGAACATCTGTCCAAAATATGGCTCATTCTATAGAAGGGAATCATTGAAAGATTATAGCCTAAATAGATCTGTAGAAAGGATAGATAAGAATTACAACTGATCTCTAGAGATCAGTAAATGGCTGCTTTAAAGGGTGAATTCCCTGGCATTATACCATGCTGGGGTCCACCCCAAAATCTTCAAGAATTTCCCAATCGGGTGTCAGATAACTGCCATGTTTTTTGTATAACCTTATTCCTGGCTTGCACACAGGGCTATTTTTGGGCAGGAATGCACAGGAACGGAGTTCTGGCTGGCTCCCAAGTTGGCCACGCCCAGCAGGAATTCATTAGCATAATAGGCCACACCCAACAGCACAAACTCATTAGGATTGGCTACATGAGGGGTGTGTGGCCTAATATGCAAAGGAGTTCCTGCTACAAAAAAAGCCCTGGGTTTTGACACCAAACAAGGTAAACAGAATAAGAAGCAAAAGGTGGGTGTGGCTGGATGCCTGCACTTCGGATAACATGGGTGTGTGGCCTGATATGCTAATGAGCTGTGCTGTCAGGGGTGTGGCCTAATATGCTAATAAGTTTCTGCTGTTGGGTGTGGCCTATTATGCCAATGAGTTCGTGCTGGGCTTTTTCTACTAAAAAAGCCCTGCTTGCACACATGTACTTAGATCTGCTTTGCTAAGGCTACCGTGGGAGACATTCCTCTGCCAGATACTGCTATCAGTGTAACCTTGACAGAAGAGAGGGCTTGCGTTCCCCAGCTGGTGTGAATATATCGGCCCTCTGGAAAGGGAGGTGGTGGTCTCCTGTTCATGATGTAATGTCCCGCCAGGAGATTTCCCCTGTGCGCGCTTAGAATTCATTTGCTTGGCTAGTTGAAGCATCAGAGTATATACATGGGCCCCCATGCCATATCCATCATTCCTGACAATGTACCTGTATTACTTGGCAACAGACTGGTATTCCAATAAAGCATAACTTTATTATGCCTGGACCTGCTTGCTGTTGAACCTGACACCGGGAGCTGAAAACTCTACTTCTAACAGACCTTATATAAAGATTACAGTTGTTCTGATAAAGTGAAGGCAGTGGTCATTAGTCCCTTACCGCCCCCTATGCGCCCATGCTCCACCTAAGCTGTGGAGTCTTGTGAGCAGAAATTCTACTTTGTGAGCTCCTGGCATTAAAGTTGTGAGCGAGCAATTTGGCTACTGCATAAATCAGTTTGCTCTGGAGCCCTCCTTCCTGAGCTGGGACAAAAATGCGTGAGCCGGAGGCTAAAAAACTGTGAACTAGCTCATACTGACTCATCTTTAACACTGCTGTGCACACAGTGTTATCACTGAATGTCCCTGTTCATTGACCAAATATTTCTACGCTACCGTTCCACCAAATCAGTGGTTCAAGTTGGCTTACCCAAACCAGGGCTTTTTTTTTTTTTTTTTCCTGGGGGAATGTGCCAGAACGGAGTTCTGGAACCTCTTCATGGAAACAAAATTCTCAACAAAATTATTGTCTATTAAAATTGTTGGGCCTCCCTCAGCCGTCTTTGATCCAACAACATATGTTAAAACATGGTCGCTTCAGCATTAGGCACCAAAAGCAAGACCCCCCACACACACCAAAAAAAAAAAAACTGAGGAAGTTGGTGACATGTCTAAAGTTTGGAAATGGCTTTAAAGTTGAGATAAGTCCATAATGTATGAAAATAATATCATTTCAAAGAATCCCGTGTGTTTCTCCCTCATTTCCCTCTTGAGAGTTTTGGTACCTCTTGTTCCAGAAAAAAAGCCCTGCTCTAAACAAACATACAAACAAAATAAGCATCAGAGAATTATAAAAAGCAAACAATGTGGGGGACGGGACAGCTCCACAACTTTCCTTCAAAATAATAGCCTCTTTATCTAATGAACCGTGAATTGCCCGCCTGGAAAGAATGATCTTTCATTTCTTACAGGAGTCCTTTGTGCCTCCTTCGGGAGTATATCCCATAATGCTTGATGTTGCAAGGACTCTAGTGGCCTCAAGCTGCGTCCCTTGTGCCTTTGTTTAGGAGGGGTTCCCTCTGGCTCATCCTTGGCCCCGGAACTGGGTTTGTTTCCAACTACCCCCTCTCTTCCATTACAGATAACTTTGCTCCTGTGGACCCCTCCCACCACTATGCCTTTCTCCTATGTACTGTCCTCCTCACAGTTAAATGCTGCAGTCCCTCTGCCGGATCCTCCCTGCACCAGCCCCTCAGTCCCTCCCTCGGTCCCAAGGTCTCCATTCCTTGCTGGCCTGCTCTGGAGGCATGAGTGCCTGGGCCTTCCCCCAGCTCTGTGGGATCCTGCTGAGTCAGATGGACATTGGAAGCTGCCTTAGAACAGAACAGACCATTGGTCCACGAAGGTCAATATTGTCTACTCAGACTGTCAGTGGGTCTCTAGGGACTCCAGTAGAGGTCTTTCATATCCCCTACTACATCATCTTTTAAACAGGAGATGCCAGGGATTGAACCTGGGACCTTCTGCATTCCAAGCAGATGCCCTACCACTAAGCCACAGCCCCTGTCTTGAGGGCCAAATGCTCCCTGTTGCCCCATGTCTTCTGGTTCCCCCATGGCTCATCTTGAGCCTCCTTCTCACTAGCCTACCACCTCCTTTTGACAGCCTGGAAGATCAGGATGGGTCCCGCCCTTTCGGTTGCATCACTTCTAGCCCAGTTATGTTTACTTCTTGTCAGGAAGGGGCCACTGCCGTTCGAACCTCATGGGGCTGTCCACCACTAGCTACACTTGAACTGCCATGGAAAAAGCAGCAAGCCCATTCTGGGGCTGAACGGACAATTCAAAAGGAAGGTTCAACCAGGAGGGAAGCCCTGGGAGGATCCGAGGTAGCAAACAGGCTCATATCAAGTGCACTGTTTGGACACAGCTGCTGTGTCTGAGGGCACTATTAGGACACTGCAGACAAGTCAACTTTATTTAGGTAGGTATATTTATGGTGTATGCATGTGATACACTGATCTCAAGCATCCAGAAAGGGATGTATGATGGGAGTTGCTATTTGTAGAGTATGGCTCCTCATGCTTATTGTGAAGGTGTCAGACATGGGAAAGAACTGACTCACGAATCTTTGTTCATGATAGATTTTGACTGGTTTGTGGTTCGTGAACTGAAGTTCACAAACTGCAGCCCAGCCACAGACCTCCAGCATGGCAATGAACCTCCATGAACTTTTAAGGCAGTTCATGGAATTTCTTGGGTTCATGGCTAAATCCCTGCTTTCTCCTTCCCATGAAATTGGACAAAACAGCTGAGCCGTGGGGGTAGCCTGCTCCCATGGCCCAGCTGTCTCAAGCTCTAAACAGCTGACCCTGTTCCGTGTGGCTCAGCTGTTTAAAGGGACTTTCTTGGGCAGCCAGGCCTGGGGCTCGCTGCCCAAGAAACCCCCTTTAAACAGCTGAGCCATGCAGAGCAGTTTGTGCCACATGGCTCAGCTGTTTAAAGAGGATTTCTTGGGTTCAACTTTGAGCCATTTAAACCAAACAGCTGAGCAGTGCTCTGCTACTCAGCTGTTTGGTTTAAATGGCTGGGAGCCATTTAAACCAGTGCTTTCTGCTCCCAGTAAAAAGCCGCCAATAGCAGAAAGCAGTGGTTTAAATGGCTTGGAGCTATTTAAACCCCTGCTTTCTGCACCCCATGAAAAGTGTTGAGGAGTAGAAAGCAGGGGTCACAAACCCATCAGAACCAGTTTGGTTCATGAACCAACCTCCCCAGTTCATGTAGGCTCGTGGTTCAGTCACAAACCACAAACCAAACGGAACCACAAAAATACAGACCTTGCCCATCCCTAATTAGGCTACCAGCTCTTCCATTAAATCATTTGGAATCACCTAAGAAATGTGAAATTGAAACGTTGTGAATTTTAGGTTATTGGTTCAGATATCCTTACAATGGTTTGCCAACCTCCAGGTGATGCCTGGAGATCTGGAATAACAACTGATCTCCATAATACAAAGAACAGCACTGCTGCAGAAAGGGGCTGCTTTGGAGGGTAGAATTTATGGAATTATACCCTGCTGACTTCCTTCTCACTCCAAATTCTACCCTCCATAGGTTACCCCCTCAAATCCCCAGGAAATTACCAACCTGGAGCTGGCAATGCTATAAAGTTAGGCCATGTGGTTGTGTTTTTCAACAATAGAGACAAGACACCCACATTAACATTTACAGTCAATTGAGATTTTCCGAAACTTCAACTTCCCACGCCTTGCCTAGCTTTTCATCTTAATTGGACAGACAAAACGATAGCAGAGATTTCATTAAACAGTGTCATATTTGGTCACACTGTGGGTCTTACTTGAAGACCTCAGATGGCCTCCTTCTCTGTAGTATCTAAAGCTGGTTACGAAGCTTGGAGCGAACTAGGTTAGATCCTAGGGTTCCACTAATTAGGTCCCTAATTATGTTTAACCGGGAATGGCCTGTCTGCATATCTACAAAGCTCAGAGCTGCTGATGTTTTACTCATTATTGAAAAATGAGAAAGGCATTTCAGCTGTGTACCTTCGGCAGCGCCCAGGGCAACAGCAGAAAGTGGGCTGCTTCATCAAACTATATTTGATTTGTTAAAAAAAAGCACGACTTCTGCCCAGACAGATATTGTCCCCAACCCAGGTAGAAGCACAAATATCTCCTGCTTCTTGCACAGATCTTGGTTTGATCCAGTTCCCAGGGCTTGGCTGTGAGAGCTCTTGCCTGGTTTGGAGAACAGGAAATCGGGTAGTCAGCCCTTGGCTGGCAACTCCCGGAGCAATAAGGGGACAGAGACTTCAAAATCTGGCCTTGTGCGGTGTCACTTCCAGTTTCCGACATGGAAGTGGGGGTCATTTCAAGGGGGAACAAGCGAGAATGGTGTTCCGGGAGTAACAAGCCCAGGAGTAGGGGACCCAGGCATGCTTCTCTGCCTGCCCTTCCCTTCCCCTCTTTAAACATGCCTGCCCTTTGTCAGGGGGTGTGGCATATGCAAATAAGATATGCAAATGAGTTATGCAAATGAGCCCTTGCACCGCTTTTTCTACGAAATGACCCCTGCATGGAAGTGATGGCATCTTGTCACAAGCAACGCTCCAGAAATGTTCTTTATCTGTGTGGTTTTGAGGGAAATTCCTAGACCGTTGCACCATGCCACGATGTCACTTCCAGATTCTGAACATTATCCACTTTTTTTTTGCTCCAGGGCGTGTCACCTACCATGAATTTCCTTTGCCCTGTGGTTGCCCACTCGTCCTATTTGGAGAGGTCCTCCTGGAGATCTTTACAACCTGCCTTGGTTTTCACCATCCTTAAAAATTTGATATTTATATCTTAACTATCTCAAGGATTTTGTTTGCTAAATATTGGAAGTCAGACAAAGTACCCACTAGAAAGGAAATTGCCTCAAAACTTATGGAAGCAGTAGAAATGGATAGGATACATGCTGAAATAAATGGTATCGATGATAAAACCGTGTTTAAAAGGTGGTCAGGAGTAAAAAAATGGATAAAATGTAATATAATGTAATAAGGACTCAAAATATAAGAATGTGAATGTATAAGTTTATTGTATATAATGTTAAAACTCCAATAAATATATTTATAAAAAAAAAATAAAATAAAAATTTTTTTTTGATATTTATTTATTACTTTGACTTTTACCCCACCCTCCCCGCCGAGGCAGGCTCAGGGCGGCTTACATAAGGAACCAATAGAAAACAGTAATATAAATATCAATATAAAATACAGGATAAAATTATTAATATATATATATATATATATATATATATATATATATATATATATATATATATGATTTGTACACAATCCTTTCTACATAAAGCACTCAAAGGCATACCTGAGGGACTGCCTTTCCCCATATGTTCCCCCAAGGACACTACGGTCGGGGGCCCAACATCTTTTGGTTATCCCCGGCCCCAGGGATGTCAAACTTGCTGTGACTAGGGCCAGGGCCTTCTCGGTGGTGGCTCCTACCTTGGGCAGTTCCACAGGGCCTGCAAGATGGAGCTCTTCCGCCAGGCTTTCGAGTAGGAGCCACCGCCGCCACTGTACCACCACTGCATCGCTACCCCAAAGAGCGGGGAGGCCATCGGGGTGCATGATGGCCCTGGGCCGAAGGCTGGAAGGCAGTGTTGTCCTGGAACCTGCTTCATTGTTCTGGGTCCATCGTCCAGAACCCATCTTGGAACTTTGAACTTTTTAGAGCACCAGCACTTTATTGTAATTTTGTATTGTTTTATCTTGTTTCTAACTATTTTATCATGGCTCTGTGCCCTTATTGTTAGCCGCCCTAAGCCCATTGGGGAGGGCGGGATATAAATCTGAATAATAAATAAATTAATAAATAATAAGTTATAAGAACAGATAACACCTTTGGTATAGCACTGGTCCCACTCTCGACCCTTGTGGGACCCCTCTGCCGACTTCCTTCCATTGGCAGAACTGTCCATTTGTTCCTTCTGCCTGCTTTCTGTCATTTAACCACTTCTAAGTCCATAGAAGAATCCAATTCATATTCTGGGGGTGGGAAAGGAAGTATAGGTCCTCTACGACCACCAAAATAGCTATCCTGAAAATGATGGGAACGGCACATATCAAAATGATGTAGCACAGTGGCTGTAGTCAAGGGAAAGACTGAGTGAGACCCAGTGGGGGGGAAAAAATCTGGCTGGATGTAACCCAGGGGTTTACTCAGGGGTCTTCAGTGAGGGCACTTGTCAAACACCCATTGGAAGTCCAACCATAGAGTTTCCACCAGATCACCCGCTATCACGTGCTTGTTGCATTGGACAATTTTTCCCCCCAAACCAAATCCAGGGCTATTTTTGGGCAGGAATGCACAGGAACGGAGTTCCCGCTGGCTCCCGAGTTGGCCACGCCCAGCAGGAACTCATTAGCATAATAGGCCACACCCAACCACAGAAACTCACTAGGATTGGCTACATTAGGGGTGTGTGGCCTCACATGCAAAGGAGTTCCTGCTACAAAAAAAAGCCCTGGGTTTTGACAACAAACAAGGTAAACGGAATAAGAAGCAAAAGGTGGGTGTGGCTGGATGACCACACTTCTGATAACATGGGGGGTGTGGCCTAATATGCTAATAAGCTGTGCTGTCAGGGGTGTGATCTAATATGCTAATAAGTTTCTGCCATTGAGTGTGGCCTGTTATGCTAATGAGTTCCTGCTGGGCTTTATCTACAAAAATAGCCCTGACCAAATCAAATGTGTGCCGAGCTCAGGATGTGTTTGTGATATGGAAACACCAGGAGGACAAGACTGTGCATACAAAAGCAATGCAGAGCCATCCCGTTATACCCAACGGGGGGGGGGGGGCAGCCTAAAATGCAGAGTTCAAATCCAGTGGCACCTTTAAGACCAACAAGGTTTAATTCTGCGTATGAGCTTTTATGTGCTTAATTAAATTAAACTTTGTTGGTCCTGAAGGTGCCACCGGACTCAAACTCTGTTCTGTTGCTTCAGACCAACACGGCTCTACCCATCGGAATCAACCTAAACTGCCGATAATCAGACCGCTTCACCTCCTCCTATTTATTTTCGAAGCAATGCAACCAATCAATCTGCTTTCCTTTTTCTGGTTCAGGCATCCATACCAGACCTGATCTTTAGAAACTGCTTCTCCCAATAACCTCTGCCTAACCTCGGCGAAAAGAAAATAGTGCCCTAAACCAAGCTGGTGGTGATTTGCCGTCTTGTTTACATGCTAAGCTGCGTGTGGCTCAAGTGGTTAAGACGCTGAACTGCAGGCTGTGGAAGGTCAGTAGTTCAGCAGTTCGAGACCCGGGTGCCGCATGACAGGGTGAGCTCCTGTCTCTAGTTCCAGCTCCTGCCAACCTAGCAGTTCGAAAGCAAGAAATTGCAAGTAGATAAATAGGTACCACTTCGGTGGGAAGGTAACAGCGTTCCGTGCACCTTGGTGTTTAGTCATGCCGGCCACATGACCACGGAAACGTCTTCGGACAGCGCTGGCTCTTCGGCTTTGAAACGGAGATGAGCACCGCAACCCTAGAGTCGGATTCGACTGGCTTTCGAGCAAGGGAACCTTTACCTTTACCTTTACCTTTACATGCTAAGCAGGGTCCGCTTTAAAGAAGGGAAAACATCTTTGCAGCATGGATGGTTTTATGCATTCTGTCTGAAGGCTTTTACAGGGTTCAGTTTCTGTCACTTGGTGCATTTATGCAGGGCCCTTTCCTGGGAGCGGTTGATATACTACTGCCATTATTTTAAACCAGTGGTGTCAGGTTTTATTTGTGTAGATGGTAGCACCGGAGACCCAAGTGACTGTCAGTTATTACAAGAACCATCAGGGAAGATAAGCAGGTGGGAATGAAATATGCCTGTATTTGGGGCACAAAAGTTATCCCAATTTGTTTTACAATGGGATGACACGAAGTACGTTTATTAGCATTTCTGTCTTCAGGAACAGATGGCTTTCTTTCCTTTGAGGTTTATTTTTGTTTTACAGTCTTCAAAACTGAGTCTTCAAAACTGAGATAGTTCTCACTGGCTCCACCCTGGACAATGTCAGACACAGGGATGGGCTTGTTTTCGTTTGAGAATCGGGGCGAGGATAACACATGCTGTCACCACAAGGTACGGTTGCCAACTCCAGGTTGGGAAGTTTCTGGAGATTTGGGGTGGAGCCTGGAGAGGGCAGCATTTCAGGAGCAGAGGCACCTGAGCGGGGGATAATGCCACAGACCCCGCCCTCCAAAGCCTCCATTTTCTCCAGGGGAAGTGATCTCTTTTGATTGGAAATCACTTGTAATTCCAGGAGATCTTCAGGTCCCGCATGGAAGCTGGCGACCCTTCTGCAAGGACCCCAGTAATCTTCTACCTTGTATGCTGGCTGAGTTCAGACTGGCAGTTTGAAGTCCTGGCAAAAATTTGTTCCAGGTTTTCCCAGTCATACTGCGCTGACTGATGCGGGAGCATACCGGGGAGGAGTTGCGCAGGAGCATTCAGACTGCTGGCCTGGAGGCACAGCTGTAAACGGCTTTTTCCTGGTAAATCGGCCAGATGCCTATGTGTGTATGAGTGCATGAGCGCATATGCGCTCATGCGCTCATAGACACATAGGCATCCGGCCAATTTGGGGAGGATCCTGTTGCGCCGGCACCACATTGGGTGGCAGAGCGGAGCACAGCCAATCATATCGCTGCTGCCTTATGTGCAACACAGGTTGCTCCCGGCTTTTTGGCTGAGTGTTCACACTTCCCAGAAGCGGAATGCAGCGGGATTAAGGCACTCTCCGGGATTTGCTGCCACTTTCAACAGGTATCTTTTAATCCCGGGAGTGAAGCGGAACAGCACGGGTTGCCTACGGGTGGGGAACACCAGGCAGATGTGCCTGTGTGAACGCCCCCTTTAAGCAGCTTGGGAAACGTGGCTGAAACGTGGCTATAGTGGGGCAAACTGCCAGCCTGAACTCAGCCGTTGTGGGGCTGCTGTAAAATAGCAACGTTTTGGCAAGATCAGAGGTTTTTTTAAAGATTGTAATATGAGGCTCCAAGACTCACTGGAAAAGACACTAATGCTAGGAAAAGTTGAAGGTAGCTGGAAAAGAGGAAGGCCCGACACTGAGATGGATGGAGTCCATCAAGGACGCCACAAGGGCCCTCGGTCTGCAAGACCTAAACAAGGCTGTTGATGATAGGGTGGTTTGGAGGTCATCAATCCATAGGATCGCCATAAGATGGAAGTGACTTGGTGGCACTTAACACACACACAGAGAGACATAGAATAGAATCATAGAATCATAGAATCATAGTTGGAAGGGATCTCCAGGGTCATCTAGTCCAACCCCCTGCACAATGCAGGAAATTCACAAATACCCCCCCTCCACACCTGCAGTGATCGCTGTTCCATGCCCAGAAGATGACAAAAATATCCAGGATCCCTGGCCAAACTTACCTGGAGAAAAATTGCTTCCAGACCCCAAAGTGGCAGTCGGCATTTCCATGGGCCACAAGAACTAAGCACTGAGGCCCTCCTGCCCTCCCTCTCACGATCTGCCTAAGTTCACAGAATCTGCACTGCTGTCAAATGAACATCTAGCCTCTGTTTGAAGACCTCCAAAGAAGGACAGCCCACCACCTCCCAAGGAAGCCTGTTCCACTGAGGAACCGCTCTAATTGTCAAGTAGTTCTTCCTAATGTTTAGCCAAAAACTCTTCTGATTTAATTTCAACCTGTTGGTGCTGATCCAACCTTGTGGGGCAACAGAAAACAACTGTGCACCGCCCTCTCTATGACAGCCCTTCAAGTACTTGAAGATGGTTATCATATCACCTCTCAGACATCTCCTCGCCAGGCTAAACAGACCCACCTCCTTCATGACACTCAGGTCTCCCCCTCCCTTTTTTCTTTTATACAACTTTTCTTTTGGCATTTAGGGTCTAAATGACCCCACCCCATTCCCTGCTACCACTTAACAGGGTAAAAATAGGGGGCTCATCTCTTCTAGCACAAAACCAAGACTTACGTCATTGCATCAGAGTGACACCTAGGATTCACCTGAAACTCTATGGTTTAACCACAGCATTTGGGATGAATCCAACAGGATGAGTCCTAGAGTGTCAGCCTGATGTGATGATGGTTCCTACTAAAAAATAGTAGCTGCTGATGGACCACTCCTCCATGAATCTGTATCATCCCTTTTGAAAGCTATCTGTGCTTGTGGCCAGCACGATGTTCTCTGCCGGTGAATTCCCAGATGGAATAACTCAAAAAATAATATGTCCTTCGGCCTGTCCTGAATGCCTCACTCATTGACCCTGCTTAGCCTCCAAGGCCCGACAAAATCGGGCCAAACCGTGCCACCTTCCCTCGATCTTAGACCTAGGAACTATTTTTAAAATTCTGTAGATCCAGAGACAGGTTACATTCTTTCAGGGAGTACACTGCACACCTTCAGTGAGTACACTGTGAGTAGAGACGCCACTGATGTTCATAGCAAAACCTGGGGGTTCATTCTTAGTTATAGTAACCCAAGGTGTTTTGAGAGAATCCAAAATAATGGAAAGGAATGGAAAGGGTTGGCTAGCCACAAAATGTTTGTTTCCTTTCTGTTGACGTTTGGCAGGATATTTGGTTTTTTGTTTGTGTGATTTCTATTCTGTTTAGTTGGTTCTGGTAAGGCACTGGTAAAGGTGGTGAAATGTCTCAGGAAGTGGGCTTTAACTTATCTGTGTAGTTACTAGATTTATTCTGGAGTTAATTTGGTGGTTCTTCCTTGGGCCAGATATCCAAGGACTTTCAAGGAAAGCTTAAAAATACCCCAAATCACAAGATATCATAGTCCTTGCTGTATACTGCATTGGTCAGACTGCACCTGGAGCATTGTGTGCAGTTCTGGGGGCCTTACTTCACAAAGGATGTGGACAGAATGGAGCACGTGCAGAGAACAGCGACGAGGAAGATCGGGGGCCTGGAGACCAAGCCCTGCGAGGAAAGGCTGAGGGACTTGGGAATGTTCAGTCTGGAGAAGAGGATGTTGAGGGGGGGGACATGATTGCTCTCTTGAAGTATTTGAAGGGCTGTCACTTAGAGGAGGGCAGGGAGC
The DNA here is from genome assembly GCA_029375565.1 of Gekko gecko. NCBI lineage: Eukaryota > Metazoa > Chordata > Lepidosauria > Squamata > Gekkonidae > Gekko > Gekko gecko. The sequence continues at coordinate 17,808,550 of JAPDNY010000011.1, forward strand.
TGTTCCTGTAGGCAGCAGAGGAGAGGACTCACAAGAATGGGTATAAATTAAGGGCGGGATATTAGGTATAAATTAAGGTACCAGCTGGATATTAGGAAAAACTTTTTGACAGTCAGAGTTGTGCAACAGTGGAATGGGCTGCCGTGGGAGGTGCTGAGCTCCCCCTCACTGGCAGTCTTTAAGCAGCGGCTGGACAAACAATTGTCTGGGATGTTCTAGGCTGATCCTGCACTGAGCAGGGGGCTGGACAAGATCAGGGCCGGCTTGCTCACTAGGCGAACCAGGCATTTGCCTAGAGCGGCCGGCCCTTAGGGGTGCCGAACTGCACCTGCCCCCCGCCAAAAGCCCCCCCACAGCCTCTTTTTTCCCGAGTCTGGTGACGCCGTGGCGGCAAGTGCGCCCGAGGAGGGGAAACCAGGAGGAGCAGCCAGGATGGAGGAGGGGACTGGGGGAGTGAGAGCATTGGAGCAGCCCCTTTCCTTCCGCCAGGGCCACCCTCCTTCTGATCCTCGCCTAGGGTGCAAAATAAGCTGGGGCCAGCCCTGGACAGGATGGCCTGTATGGCCCCTTCTGACTCCATGATTCTATGATTCTACGATGGGTGATATTTCCCAGGGAGGTTTCAAAAATGACTATGTATTGGAAAGTCTCCCATTTTCCCCCGGAAGAAACAAACTCTTAAAAGTTAAATATTAGCCTAGAGTTGCCATTTGTGACAAATCTTGGTGAACCTACCAAAAAGGGTGAGGGAGTGGGCACCAGTGGGTATGTGAGAAGGATGAAAGCGAAGACAGGGCACAGGGAGAAGGCGCTCTTCTTGTATTTGGCAGGGGGGCGAGGAACAGCAGTCAGGCCAATGAAGCATTTTTTTTAATGTAAACCTTGAGCAAAATTGATTTCTGTTTTGCATGCAAAATCACAGTGTACCCTCCCAGAATGATACAGCTTTGGAAAGGGTTGGCTAGACACAAAATGTTTATTTCCTTTCTGTTGGCTTTTGGCAGAACATTCGGTTTTCGTTTGTGTGCTTCTATTGTGTTTGGTTGGTTCTTAAATGGATGTGTGGGTGCCCGCGCGTTAATTACAACTCTGAGCTTCCTGGCTACTCTTGAATGCGCGGAGGACTCGCCTACCAACCAGTACACCCTTGGCTCCTTCAAAACAACCGTGAGATAGCTCTTGCCATTTTAACAATCTCATTTTTAGTAGTACTTTTCTCAGGTCTCTCCATCAGAGGAGGACAAGGGGGGGCCTGTAAGAGGCCGGTGAGGAGGCTGCATCCCACTTCCCACTTTGGCTCCCTTTCTTTCCCCCCTTCTCAAATAATATTCCATTCCCTCTTTCTCCCCCTCCCCTTCCCTGGCAATCTCCCCCCTTTCTCTGTCAGTCTCCCCCCTATATTTCTCCCCCTTCTCTTCTCTGACAATGTACCCACCTCCCCCTACCCTTCTCTTTCAATATTCCCCCACATCTCTCTTTCTCCGGGTTTGGTGTAGTGGTTAGGAGAACTGGGTTCTGGTGTACTGGTTAGAGAGCCAGTTTGGTGCAGTGGTTAGGAGAGTGGACTCTAAGCTGGGAGAACCGGGTTGATTCCCCGCTCCTCCACATGCAGCTGCCGGTGTGACCTTGGGTCAGTCAAAAGTTCTGTCAGAGGTGTTCTCTCATGAGCAGTCCTCGAGAGAGCTCTCTCAGCTCCACCTACCTCATGGGGTGTCTGTTGTGGGGAGGAGAAGGGAAAGGAGTTTGTAAGCCACTCTGAGACTCCTTCAGCTCTTACCCAGAACTAAACTTGGTTGGTCTTAAAGGTGCCACTGGATTTGAACTCTGCATTTTAGGTTGTCCCCCCCACACACACTGTTGGGTATAACAGGATGGATCTGCATTGCTTTTGTATGCATAGTCTCTTGGTGTTTCCATATTACAAACGCATCCTGAGCTTGCACAGATTTGATTTGGTATAAATCCAATCTCCTCCTCTTCCTCCTCCTCCTCCTCCTCCTCCTCTTCTTCTTCTGCTTCTTCTTCTTCCTTGACCTCTTCAGCTGCAGGCTGACTGACTAGGAAGGGGGAGGCGTTTTAAAAGGATAGCTGAGCCAGTGACTACAGAGGGGTGCGAGAGAGAGAGAGAGAGAGAGAGAGAGAGAGAGAGAGAGAGAGAGAGAGAGAGAGAGAGGAAGCTCACTCTACTCCCCGTCTTTCTAGCTGCTGGCTCTGCTGCCCTTTTAAAACTTTCTCCTGGCTTCTAAGCAGTCAGACTGCAGGGAGAAGCAGCTTGGGAGATGGGAGGGGAGGAAGCAAAGTATCCTCCGCCCTCCCCCGTCCCCCATCCCCCACCCCCAGTGCTGGCTCTCCCTGAAGTCTGACAGATTAGGAGCTGGGGGTAAGTTTTTAAAAGGCAGCTGAGCCAGCAGCTACAGAGATATGGAGGAGAAGTAGCCTCCTCTCCCACTCCTCTGTGGTCGCTGCCCGCCGTTTCTTTTTCCTCTCCCTGCACAACAGCAGCAGCAGCAGCAGCAAGGCCCTCTGGAGCTGCCATGTTTACGGCAGGGCCCCAGCAACCAGCAGGGCCCTCTAGAGCTGCCTCATTGGGTGACAGGGCCCTGGGAGCCACGGCAATGGCTGCTGCAGCAGAGCCCTCTTCAAGTAAGCGCTTTGTGTGAGCACAGAGAACATTTTTGTAGGGGGGGGGATTTAAACCAACCCCTAATGTATTTTTATGGTTTTCAATTCTTCTGCAAACCTGGGGGTCCCCCCGAGTTTGGAGGAAAATCTCCTTTCTCTCAGTGCAGGCCCGATCTGCAGATTTAGGTATCCGCAGATCTGCCCACACTTGAGAAAGGGATATATAGATGCCTGGCTTGGAACCACCTACCATTTTAACAAACCTCCCCGACATGTGGTGATTGGGCCTCACGTCAGCCATTTTGTCGTGGGTAGCCATTTTGTTGTGGCTTCCACTACCTGTTCTCAAACCTCCCAAATTCCCAACAAGCTCATGGGATACTTGCACTACAGGAGCAGAGAGGCAAGTTAGCAAGACCAAGGAGCTATTCAGCACAAAAAGAAGTAAGGCTACGTAAAGAACTTCATTAGGAACCGTGTATGAGAGGGTCACAAAGTCATTGGGACTCGGGAGCTAAGCAGCAGAAATATTGTTAGGGTTGCCAGACCCCCCCGGTCCCAGCAGGGGTTTCCTTGCAAATTCACGGCTTGGAATGCAAGCGTGCATCCCCCGCCCCAAAAAAAAGCATTTAAAGGGACCCTTTAAATGCTTTTGGCAAGAAGCAGGGGACACCGATACCCAATGTGATGATGTCACTTCTGTGTGACGTCATCATGTTGTGGGCATCCCCATCCCCTCCAGTAACGTCCCCAAAGTCCCCCAATGTGGACTTTGAAGGACCTGGCAACCCTAGATATTGTGTCACAAGGATCCAGGCAGTACCTGAGGGGTTTTATGGCAATCCTGGCAGCTCTACCCTTCCTGAAACATCCAGGCAATCCTGGAAGCTCTTTTGTTATCAGGTTGTCAGGGGCTGGGCTTGGGCTGAGAGGCAGAAGTCAAGTCCGGTCTGAGATCGTTGCCAGGAGAATCAGAGCAAGAGGCAAATCGTGAGTCCGAAAGAGGGATCGTCTGAAGCAAGGGTCAAGAAGCCAGGAATCCGAGCCAGAGTGGGGGTCCGAGGACGGGAGCCAAAGGTGGGTGCGAGGCATGCACAGAGGTGACTCGTCGCTTCCATGAGAGCCCAGTGCTGAGTGGGAGTTATATAGGCCTCTGGCCGGGCTTCCCGTGGGGGTGGCGGTGCTCCTGCTAATACTCAGGACTCAGTGCTCACCTTCCCTGCCAGCATGCATCTCGACAGTGGGTGGCTTAGTCTCCACGGAGCCACTCCCTAACTGAACCACCCACAGAGGTGAGTCAGGTGGGTTCCCCGATTGCACCTGTGCCTCCTCGGCTGCTGCAGAACCAGGTGTGGGGTTTACAGGCTCAGGCGCTGGCAAGCTATCAACTTGTGAGGAGTCAGGGGCCGACTCCTGGTTCTGGCAATGCCGGCGCCTCTGGCTGCAATGCCAGCTCCGGTGGGGACTCATCACCTTCATTGTCGGTCATGACACAGGTCTTCTTCCAGAGCACAGCTGCAGAAAGAGAGACATTGTCCTGTCAAGTGAGTGCTTGGTACATTCTGATAATCGTTGCCATAGTCCCTAAGGTTTAGGGGATGGTTGCAGGGGTTCAGATAGCAAGGGAGAAACCCAGGCGTGGGTCAAGGGGCGCATCGTGTGATCCCTGGGTTTTGGCAAGGTCTAAGAACAAATTTTCTTCCCTGGATGTAATTTCGAAGTTCACATTAGGTGGTGTCGTGTCTGCTGGGACCAGAATGTAGTATATGCATCAGGTTCTCCTTCCTCTTCTGAAGAGGTTTCCTCACGTTCAGTGAGCTGGCAAGTCCTGACAATACGCCCCAGATTCACTTGGACCATCAGTGATGTCCGACAGACCCAGAATTCACTGTGTGTGCTTTAAAACATTCCCAGAATCCTCTGCGACACACAGAGATTCCAAAGTTGGAGTATAGGAAATCCATGAGATGTAATAACATGAAAAGGATTCCCTGAAGATAGACAATATGAAGGGAAAAAAAACAGATTACTTAGCCACTACACATCTGAGACATCTGGATGAATGCCATATAATTGCCAGTTGATACATACAGAAAGGCTCTACGAGCCCTCAGGGTCAGTAAATGCTCTGTCTTGGTATGTGGCGACATAGCTATCCCATACGCTTTGGCCTGATTCATCTTTAAGTGTGGTGAGCTAAGATCTGGTAGGAGTACAGACAGCAGAACACAGTCCGAAGGAATAATTTAAGAAGTTTCAGATGCTCATTTGGTTTATAATAAATTACCCCCTCTCCTGTACTAGGAGCGGAGTAATTCTTGCCTCGCCGTCTGTAACTAAAAAGGCACAGCAGCTAAATAAATCCCACTTGCCGCTTCTTTCTAACTGATGTTTCCTGGCGCGAAACAATTGCATGTCAGTGAAACATTCCAAGGAGCGATACAGGGCTTTATAGTCCCACGCGAGCTGTTTCCAGGACCTTGGCATCTGTTATGGACTCACCTCTTGGCTTTTTGGAGGCGAAAACTCAGTGCAACATAACTCAAGGAAAACAGCCCCCTTTCTAGACTTCAGCAAAACCATAAGATTCCATTTCATAAAGTATTGGCAAAGCCATGGAATATCTAGGGTTGCCGTTCCCCCGGTGGAACCAGGGGATCCCCCAATTTTGGTGGGCCCAATCCACCGTAGCCCAGCTGGCTGGCAAGGAAAGCCACACCCCCAAAAGCCCCCTCCTGGCCCAGAAAACCATAGAATTTTGCTAAAACCTAGAACATCACCCCCAGTGTTGGAAACACAATGAAGACCTAGAGGATGCCAGCATGTACTTGTATTTGATTGGCAATACTATTATTTTACCTATTATTTATTTGCCTCTTATTGAATTGTTTGCTGGTCTAAGACCGTAATGAATTGAATTGATTGACTGCCAATACGTTACGGCATCACCCCATTCACTGTGTGACTCTTGATTGTTTAGAACAGTGTTCCCCAACCTGTGGGTCAGGACCCAAAAGTGGGTTGCAAGGCCTCTGCATGTGGGTCGCTGGCCAGCCCTCCCTAATACCCCCTCCCCGCCCTTTCCCTTGCTCTCTTTTGGATCTGATCCTGAAATTTATTTGACATTTTTTTCTTCACTGTATAAACATGTTGGTCAAGTTAGATGTGTCTTGATGGTCACTAGTGTGAATGAGAATTTTAGGGGGAACAGAGAGAGTAATGGAGAAGGAGAGGGTGGTCAAAGGCAGGCATGTCACCACCATGCGAAAGGCTGTGTGTGTTGGAGCGCCACTTGCTTGGGGTTCCTAGTGGGGTCAGCTGTGCCCTTTGTGTGATGGTTGTTGGTTTCTCAGAAACATCTGGTTAACCACTGTAGAAAATGGGATGCTGAACTAGATGGCTGACAAGGTCACAGTTTGCCTAGGGCACCGAAAGACCATCTGGGTCAACCTACCAAGCCAAGGCTGAGCATGACACCTTGAAGAGCGTTACGCTCCAAAGATCAACACCTCCTGGTGGTCCCTGGGCCAAAGGATGCCCGTCTTGCCTCCACCAGGGCCAGGGCTTTCTCTATCCTGGCCCCAGCATGGTGGAACATGCTCCCTATTGTGACCAGGGCCTTGAAGGATCTTCTTCAATTCTGCAGGGCCTGCAAGATGGAGCTGTTCCGCCAGGACTTTGGTTGAGGCAGTGGGCGCTAGTCTATGGCCTCCTTGAGATTGCTGTCACCCGTCTGTCACCTATCTACTGACCACCGACAACTGGCCTTTAACTCATTGTACCATCAGGCCAGAATTTTATAGCCAAGTTATGCTCTCCCAAGCTGTTTTAATTGTTATAATGTTTTATTGTGTTTTAATGCTTAATGTTTTAAACTGAAATTGTATTTATTTCAATGATGATGTTACCCGCCCTAAGCCCGCCCGTGGGATGGGCAGGATATAAATGCAACTAATAAGTAAATAAAATAAAGGTGCTTACAGGCCAGCAGCGAGGGTCTCCAGGCTGCTCCCTGGGACCTTCTGGTCACCATAGAGTTTTTAGTCAAATGCTAGCAGCTAGGGCATCCCCCATGCAGCATACCCGGTACAATGACATCACCTGAAGGCACGTTGGGCATGTTGGGCACGCCGAGGCTCTTCAGGGGTGGGGCTCCCCTTGCTGGCCAGCTGGCTGGTGGTGGATTGGGGCTCCCAAAGGCAGGAGAACCCTATCCCCACTGGGGGGATGGCAACCCTAATATCAAGTAAATTTGGACTTGTGGGACACCATACTGAAAAGGCTGGGAACCACTGGTCTAGGATGATCAGAAGAACATCAGAAGAGCCCTGCTGGATCAGACCAGTGGCCCATTGAGTCCGGCATCCTGTCTCACACGGTGGCCAAACAGTTCCTCTGGAGGGCCAACAGCAGGGCGGAGAAGCCGAGGCCTTCCACTGATGTTGCCTCCTGGCTCTGGTATCCAGAGGCTTAGTGCCTCTGAATGTGGAGGTTCCCCTCAGCCACTATGGCTAGCAGCCATTGATAGACATATCTTCCATGAATCTATCGAATCCCCCTTTAAAACTGTTTATTCCGGTGGCCATCAGTACAATCTATGTGACTGACGTCGGAAGCACGGCCCTCTTTGCGAATGGGCTTTCTGTGTTCTCAGTATTAGGATCTGGGAGACCCAGGGTTCAGTCCCTGCTCTGCCACTGGCGCTTGCTGGGTGACCTTGAGCCCATTACACAACTCTCCGCTCCAGCTACATCACAGGACTTTTTCATGAGGATAAAATGGAGGCGTGAGCAACGTAAGCTGCTTTGAATGGTCATTGGGGGGGAAAGTTTGGGTACAAATGGAGTAAAGAAATAGATAAATAAGTAACTGGCAACAAAGCATTTGTGGGATCATTCTGGGAAAGAGAAAACAAAAGCCCTAATCAGGAGGGGGGGAAAGAAGACGCTGAAACAGTAGAAGAGAGCGGAAACAAACGGCATCCAATGGGATAGGAAAAAAGTGAAGAACCTATAACTCACTAGAGCAAATCAGGGTGGGTAGCCATGTCGGTCTGAAGCAATAGAACAAGGTTAGAGTCCAGGGGCACCTTTAAGACCAACAAAGTTTAATTGTGGGTATAAGCTTTTGAGTGCATGCACACTTCGTCAGATACAATGAAATGGAATTACATATCATAGTTGTATGTATAGGACTGGCTTGTTAAATTAGCATGCAAAACATCAATCTCCAGTTCTAACATATTTATTACCTATGTTGTTTCCCCCTCCCCCTAGTTGAACCGAAACAGATGATAACCAGGAACTAAGGCCTGTTTGGTGTAGTAGTTAAGTGTGTGGACTCTAATCTGGGAGAACCGGGTTTGATTCCCCACTCCTCCACTTGCACCTGCTGATGTGACTTTGGGTCAGTCACAAGCTCTAGCACAGCTGTTCTTGAAAAAGAGCAGTTTCTGTCAGAGCTCTCTCAGCCCCACCTACCTCACAGGGTGTCTGTTGTGGGGAGGGGAAGGGAGAGGAGTTTGTAAGCCGCTCTGAGACTCCCTTGGCTAGTGAAGGGCGGGGTATAAATCCAATCTCTTCTTCTTCTTCTTCTTCTTTTGATCTGTTAAAAAAAAGTCTGTCCACTATTTTGCATGCTAATTTAACAAACCACTCCTATATATACAACTATGATATGTAATTCCATTTCATCGTCTGACAAAGTGCACATGCGCACGAAAGCAAACACCTTGAGTAAAACTTTGTTGGTCCTAAAGCTGCCATTGAACTCTTAACCTTGTTCACTAGGGCAAACACGGCCTTCCGACCAAGAGCGTATTGAAGAGATATTTCGACTGAAAGCTGTAGTTCCAATGCAAAAGCAAGAGAGAGGGAGAGAGTGACAGAGACACAAGAGAGAAAACTCACAGCAGTCCTGCTAAGCCGAGTCAAGAGAACGGGTTTCAGATCTCTCTTCTCCCTGCGCTCCATAAATGGATTGACATTCAATGGACATACGGACCTTTCATATTTTTCATCGCAGCACCAGGATAATACTACATATCTGCGCAAGAGAATTGTAACACAACGGCCTTTGGCCTTGCAGTATGATCGACAGATGGTAAAGATTGTGGGGAACTTTCCACAGCAACCGTTAGTTGAGCGGGCCGGGCTGCACCCTCAGAATCTCCAAATGAAGTTCAGAAAACTAGTTAAGGGCCGAAACTTAAAAACATGAATAGGGTTAGACAAAAGCACATGTGTTAATTTTTAAAAAACCTTTTAGGGACCCAAGCGAAGCCTCATAAAATAATCGAAGTGACAAATGCACAAAAAAGAATACTATGAGTGCGTTCAGACGGGCAGCTAATCCCGCCATTATGCCAGCTCAAATTTGATCCTGATCTTTTTAATCCATCATCGCATGACCAGACATCCCTTGGGGAAATGGCCTTACCATGCGCTGCCTCCATTGTAGATTGTCTAGATGGTGTCCACTGAAGGAGGCGCGTGCAGTGGGGGGGGGTTAAAAAAACTTTTTGCGCATGCGCATAGGCGTCACAGCGCATCCTTGTTGAAGGAGGCGCATGGTGGTTTTTTTAAAAAAAACTTTTTGCGCATGCACATAGACATAATAGCATGTTTTTGTTGATCCATGCATGTGTAGAGATTTTTTAAAATGGTGCCCACTCGGGATGGTGTGACGTCAGACCACCCCGACGGGAGGATTGTGCACTGGTGGAACGATCCAGACGGATGAAAGTCCGCAGTTGTCCTGCAGGTAACCGAAAACCCCAGATTTTAAGTGGTATCTTTTAAGTACACCTCCGAAGCACAGCAAAACGGGATGCCCACGGAAGAGGGACATTTCCCAGATGTTTGTGTGTGGACACTAACTTTAGATCCGTGAGGCAATCGTGCCTCGCGCGGATCTAAAGGGCCGTCTGATCAGACTCAGAATGACCTGATGCATTTTGGCCCACGAGAGCCTTCTTCAGAGCTCAAATAGGACAGAATACAACATTTTGTGACACACAATTTTTTTTATGTTACGTATTGCTGTTACATTGGCCCTAATAAGGTGGTTTTACTTGTACTCTTAGGACCTAAACTGGAAGGCACATATTTGGTACTATTACTTTCTCCAATATATGCGATTGCTCCTGACACAAGGCCAGATACACTTGTGGCCCCACAAACAACAACAAAAATTGTGTGTGTCATCCAATTCCAGATTGGAACATTCCATTTTTGGTCCTGTATCAGTTGTTTAATGCCTTACAAGTGTAACAGGGGCTTTGTTGCATGTTGTCTCCTGTCCTATTTGACCTCTGAAGAAGGCTGTTGTGGGCCGAAACACGTCAGGTCATATATATGGTTCTTTTTGTGTGCACTTGTCACTTGGGTTATTTTATGAGGCTTTATTTGGGCCCCTACAAGGTTTTTATATGTTTTTGAAATTACACACATGTACTTTTGCCTATACCTATTGATGTTTTTAACTTCTGACCCTTTACTAGTTTTCTAAACTTCCTTTGGAGGTTTTCGCTTGGTTGGTTTCGTTTTTCTTCCCTTCTCTTTATGGGGACACCCTCAGAATACCACATTCCTTTGGTGACCTCCTCTACCCTACATTTTAGCTATCTTTTGCCACTAGTTATTTCTTGATGGTCTAAGAATGAAATGGACAAAACGGAACGTTGATTATACCATGTGCTCAACGTAAAGCACACACATAGTAATAGAAGCCGTTTGATTTCATTTTCCCATGTTGATCTCACTGTAAGTGCCAGTAACACCCTTTCCTGTATGACCCAGGCTAGCCTGAACGTGTCAGGTTGCGGTCACACACGTGGGATAACACGGGGGGAAGTGAGGCTATTTGCTCCATTGGAATTTGACCCACAGTTGCATGATCACACAGTCCTTGCGACCTATGGGTGCAGCCCACCACTGCACGATCAGACGCAACCGTGGGTGAATCGGGTGGGGTATTTTGCCGTGTGTTTCTGGTGAGCTTCAACGGGGGATCAATGATTCGCATCTCTGCACTGAGTGCTTCCTATGCAGTGTGCGATGATTTGCATACTGAAACGGGGGATGGGAACAATGGCACGGAGTTGGGATGGTCCGATCAATGCCATGAGAGCGCGTTGGTGTGATCACACAGGGGAAAGTCTGTTCCTGGCCCATAGCAAACCTGTTTGCTACCGGATTTTCCCCAGTGTCTTTTTACTCCACTTCTGCGGCAGAGCAAACCGGGTTGCCGATGGGTGCAGGACGTTTCCCAGATGTTTGTGTCTGAATGCGCCCTTAAAATCCACACTGCATTCACACTTATGGCACAGCTAATTCTGCGTGCGATCGCATCCTCGGATCTCAGAAGCTAAGCCAGGTCAGCCCTGGTTAGTATTTGGATGGGAGATCACCAAGGAAGCCTAGGATTACTCCACAGAAACAGGCAATGCTTGCCTCTGCTTGTCTCTAGCCTTGAAAACCTCATGGAGTTGCCATAAGTTGGCTGTGACTTGACGCCACTTTCCACCACCAGTGAGTCGCTTACTTGTTCTTGCATGGAAAACAACAGCTACATTCAGTTATCACAACAACAAGCAGAAGTTTATCTGTGATGGGCTTGGACACAACTTGCCATACTTACCTCACTCCTCCCTTCACGGCTAACGAATGAACATTTGCCCAGGTGTCTAGAATTCAGATATCACAGTGAACTGGACTTATCCTAGGCAATGCAAGCATCACAGGGACATTTCCCTTTCCATATGACATATTAATTTATTTAAAACAGTTACCGCATGCATTGGTCACCTCAGAAATGTGACTTAACATTTCTTATGTTCTTATGTTCTCACAATCCTTTTGGACCATGGTATTCTGATCACCTGCATTATACTCCTGGGAAAGGAAGCTTGCAGGACTCTCTGGCCATAGAGTTCTGATTCCCAGCTGTTGAAAAGAACATGGGCTTTCTAGTCATCTCTATCTATGGTTTTCCTTTCAAAATACTGACATCTACAACTTCCTTTAGGAGGCCTGTAATGGCTTATGGGAGCTCTAGCAATTTTTTAAACAGTCCTTCAGACCACAGAATGCAGGCAAACTTTTGCAGCCATCAACACAGCCAGCAATTACACGTGCCAGATATCTTCTCACAGTCAGGAAAGTGGCAAATGGTCTTGTTTACCCTAAAAACTTGGAGCTGGGTCCAAGGCTTCCCAAATCAGGAAATTTGATCACATTCCGCACGCAATGAGAGGAGGCCGAAGAGAGGCGAGTGGGTGAGCGTAGCAACCCAGTATACTTGGGCTCGGACAGAGGTTTGTTGTGACCCCTGAATGTCTCCAACAGCTCAAGAACTCCATACCCAAGCGACTGTATGAAAAGTTTTGGGTCTACCATCGTAGTCAATGGAAATTTCACATTCCGTTTTTACCAGCAAACAGGATCGTGTGGTATAATCAAAAGCTGACAGATAGGACTCGGGAGCCCAATAGGGTCAGAGAAACGAGCTTATGCAATATTCACGCAGTGATAAGTACAGCTGCCTACTGCAACCCTGTGGCGAATGTTCATCATTTTGCACAATCAGCTCCTTTTCCGCGCCTTACATTCTCTCCTCCTGGTCGACCCACCTAAGAAATGGGTCAAGAGCATATTAAAAATACAGCCTCAAGCACAGCACAATAACATATGAATTAGTAATAGGCGCCTCCAAATAAAATGGACTTTTGTTGAAATCTGCAGAAACGGTTGCTGAATTGCGCCGGGTTAATTCCACAGTCACCTAAATGACATCGATGCTCCTTCCCCAAGGCTGTGTCCCATACAACTTTGGCAATATATGGAAAGTTCCCATGCCAGCCCTAAGCAGGGATAATGGCACTGATGGAAGAATATCCCATTGGACACACACACAAATACCTGATACAATTGCCATACTTCATAAGTTACCAAAGTGAGGGTGGGAAGCAGACCTGTAGCTATGGTGGGGCTTTGGGGGCTCTGTCCCCTTAGAGGTGCAGCCCCACAAATATTTCTCCTGGAAATGCCTTTTTCAGTCATTTTTAGACATGTTCTTAAAGGCATGTGCTCTTTTAAGCAGAGTGGGTTGCTGTAGTTGACTAACTCCTGCACTGAGCAAGGGGGTTGGAGTAGGTGACCTCTAGGATCCCTTCTGACTCTGTGTCAAGAAACTGGTCTTCTTTAAGAGAGTTTTCCTGCCTAAGCGTTAGTTTTCTTGATTATAGTTTGGTGTAATGGTTAAGTAAAGGTAAAGGTAAAGGTTCCCTTGCTCGAAAGCCAGTCGAATCCGACTCTAGGGTTGCGGTGCTCATCTCCATTTTAAAGCCGAAGAGCCAGCGCTGTCCGAAGACGTTTCCGTGGTCATGTGGCCGGCATGACTAAACACCAAGGTTCACGGAACGCTGTTACCTTCCCACCAAAGTGGTACCTATTTATCTACTTGCAATTTCTTGCTTTCGAACTGCTAAGTTGGCAGGAGCTGGAACTAGAGACAGGAGCTCACCCTGTCATGCGGCACCTGGGTCTTGAACTGCTGAACTACTGACCTTCCACAGCCTGCAGTTCAGCGTCTTAACCACTTGAGCCACCGCAGCTCCTAATGGTTAAGTATGTGGACTCTAATCTGGGAGAACCAGGTTTGATTCCCCACTCCTCCACTTGTATCTGCTGATTTGACCTTGAGTCAGTCACAAGCTCTGGCACAGCTGTTCCTGAAAGAGCAGTTTGTGTTAGAGTTCTCTCAGCCCCACCTACCTCACAGGGTGTCTGTTGTGGGGAAGGGAAAGGAGTTTGTAAGCCGCTCTGAGACTCCAAGTGAAGGGTGGGGTATAAATCCAATCTCTCTCTCTCTCTCTCTCTCTCTCTCTCTCTCTCTCCCCCACCCCCACCTGCCGGCTTGTTATCAGAATTGCTGCTTAGGCTGGCAGAAGTGATTAACTCACAGCTGCTGAGAACTATCACCTAAAGTGATTGACAGCTTGCAATTTAGAGATCTATCTTGGTCACAGCTTTCTGTTGGCTAAATGGCTTTTCTTTCTGCACTGTGAACTTCAGGCCCACCAGAAAAAAATTGGCCCCACAAGCCACAAAATCCTGGCTATGGGCCCAGTGGGAAGGCGTATCCATGTCACTCAAGTGACGCATGAATTGGTCCTTATGCTTGGGTCAGCCTCTTCCCTGGCCAGTTTGCGTGCTGGTGATGTCAGTGTGTGTGTGTTTCCCCTCACCTAAATAATGTCTGACATGGGTACGGCATGTAGAAGCCCATGTGCTCAATGGTCCAGTTTGTGTACTTCTTGCTCTTCTGTGGCCTTTCATCTGTTGTGATTCGGCCACAAATGGAAGCCGTCACTTGATAGGTCAACAAGTCACAATCACGCATAGGAGAAGCAGCCCTAAGCAAAAGCCAATTCAGTGAGAGGCTTACGGTATCTTGGGTGATCTCAGGAAGCCTCGTCAAGAGGATGTCACTGCTCGTGTATTTTATTTTTATTTGTTTAGCAAGTCCCTGTGCTGGAGCTGTGGTGGCTCAAGTGGTTAAGACGCTGAACTGCAGGCTGTGGAAGGTCAGTAGTTCAGCAGTTCAAGACCCAGGTGCCGCAAGACGGAGTGAGCTCCCGTCTCTAGTTCCAGCTCCTGCCAACCAAGCAGTTCGAAAGCAAGAAATGGCAAGTAGATAAATAGGTACCGCTTCGGTGGGAAGGTAACAGCATTCCATGCGCCTTGGTGTTTAGTCATGCTGGCCACATGACCATGGAAACGTCTTCGGACAGCGCTGGCTCTTCGGCTTTGAAACGGAGATGAGCACCGCAACCCTAGAGTCGGATTCGACTGGCTTTCGAGCAAGGGAACCTTTACCTTTTATGCTGTTTCTCCATGAAGTAAAAACAAATGCCCCCCAAATCATAAACAATGATAAAATTATCAGTAATAAAAGCAGTCCTAAAACAAGTGACGGGCCTGCCAGGACATAAAAAACAGCCGCTTAAAATTGAATCCCTAAAAGAACCCTTGTGCTAGACACTGTCATTGTACCAGCATACAGGGTCCTCCTCTGTCCTCAGATTCACTCTGCCAGCACAATCACCAAAGCTAACAACGCCAGCCATACGGTCTCAGGTTCATTCACTTGTGCAGCATGGTGTTGTGGTTAAGAGCAGCAGACTCTAATCTGGAGAACTGGGTTTGCTTCCCACTCCTCCACATGAAGCCTGTTTGGTGCATTCCAAAGTCAAGGTGCCAAAACTGAAAAGGCCCTGTCTCTGGTCACTATCTGTCTCATCTCTGCAGGTGGGAACACAGAGAATAGGACTTGGGAGAAAGATCTGAACTAGAGGACTCAACATCAGGGCTCTTTTTGTAGCAGGAACTCCTTTGCATATTAGGCCACACACCCCTAATGTAGCCAGTCCTCCAAGAGCTTACAGAGCTCTTCTTACAGGGGCTACTGTAAGCTCTTGGAGGATTGGCTACATTAGGGGTGTGTCACCTAATATGCAAAGGAATTCCTGCTACAAAAAGAGCCCCGCTGGACACTATGCAGAGGATGCAGCCCTTCACATACCCTGGCCCCAAGCCATTTATGGCCTTAAAGGTAAGAGCTAATTGTGTGGCAGGAATTGTGCCAGGAAATGAACACACAGGGCTTTTCTGCATTCACATTTTCCATGTTTGTAAGTTCCTGTTTCTTTGGGGGAGGGGTTATGTTCCATACTTGATTTGCTCCCTCTAGTGGTCAATTCAATATTGTACCAGTTTGTGTCCAGCAATTCTCCCCGCAGATTTAAACTGCAGGTTTTTATGCCAGACGTAAACAGGTGTAATATCGAATCAACCAGTAGAGGGAGCAGAACATGTGTGAAACACACACACCCCAAAGAAACAGGAGCTTACAAACAAAGAAAATGAGAATATGGAAAAGCTCACAGGAGCCACACCTGGGCTGGATACAATCCTTATATGGCCTTGATGATGCAGATATCGTGCAGCGGCAGGACTGGAACCCAGGTGTTGAAGGATAACAGAAAAAAATACAATCTTGCTAATAGCCTGGCTAGGACTTCAGTAAATTGGGTAATGTCCAGTGACTTGCATAAGCAAAACATAACAATTGTTTTCAAGTGTGGCACAGATGGCGTGCTGAAGGCCATGAACTAGGAGTCTTTCTCCCTTCGAAAAACAGTTATGAATGTGAATGGCTCCGTACCTGAGTCTATTTTGTTTATGACACTCTATTGGCTTTTACGGCCTTGGGGATGCAGATGTTGTCTGGAAGCTGGTCTGGAACCCAGGTGTTGAAGGATAACAGACAAAAATTTCACCACTTTTCCCATTCAGTTCTCTCCATCCTTGATAAAGCAACCAGATGCCAACTTATAATGACCTTGGCCAACGTCTTTCCAGCATAAAACTTGCATTCTTTTCTTCTCTGCTCACTCAAGCTCTTCAAACTTCTTTCTTTTCCCCTTCTGCATTCAACCTTCTCCCACCTTTCAAAGTCCATGTGAGCAAAGGGATCACGGGGTCTTCCTTTGGTGCCATCCCTGGAAGGTTTCTCACGAACCTTCACAAGGTAGACACGCTGTGGTGTCTTTCACATTGCCTTAAAAATCCACTCGCATTACCTGATGTACATCCCACAGCTGTCTCATTCCTTTCCTGTTTTTTCCCTGTTCCTAATAAAACTGGTTTCTCCAGCCCCCTTTTTTGAAAAAGCAAAATGTATTCACAACAAAGCCTTTGCTCATAATCGGAACGAAGTTTTTCACTTTGGTGACTTCTGGCACAACCCGTCTGCCAAAACCTGCCCAGAAAGGGTGGGTGGATTTGTGTGTTTTGTTTTAAAAAATTGCATCCCACGGAAAAACGTTTCTGGAATGAAAGGTGACTGTGTTGAAAAAAGTAGTCACTCTCATTGGGGGTGCCTTCCTCTGAAGGGGCAGCAGTGGGAGGGCTTCTAGTGCCCTGGCCCCACTGCTGGACCTCCTGATGGCACCTGGTATATTTTGGCCGCTGTGTGACAGAGTGTTGGACTAGATGGGCCATTGGCCTGATTCAACATTGGCTTCTCTTATGTTATGTTATGTTCTCTGTCTTGTGCACGTGTGTGTGTGTGTGGTTGGTCTGGTCTCCTCTGCCTCTCTCTCCAGCCTGAGAAAGCCATGATCATGTCCCCCTCTTGCTTTACATGAGTGTAGGCATACTAAGAAGAAGAGATTGGATTTATACCCTGTCCTTCGCTCAGAGGCTTAGAGCAATTTACAAACTCCTTTCCCTTCCCCTCCCCACAACAGACAACCTGTGAGGTTGATGGGGCTGAGAGGGCTCTTTTGAGGACTGCTCTTGAGAGAACAGCTCTGAAAGAACTTGTGAATGACCCAAGGTCACATCAGCAGCTGCATGTGGAAGAGCGGGGAATCAAACGCAGTTATCTCAGATTAGAGTCCACGCTCTCAACTATTATACCAAACTGGCTCTCTTAACCACTACACCAAACTATCAAAGCCAATGGTGCTACTCTTATGTAAAATCCACCAGATCATCCCTTGACCCTTTGCACCTTTCTCCCCAGTTACAAAAACCCTCCTTCTTTTTGTTACATTCTTTTAATGTTTTAAATTTTAAAACGTCTGGGGCCAAGTGACTGAGCAAATAAATTCTGTTTTGTGCTTCGGAGCTGCTGTTTGAGACCCTACTGCACTTTACACAAGAGTAAATGAGGCCGCTTTATTCTGGATTAAAACAATCCAATAACTTTCCAGCTAACACCTCAAATTTCTTCATCACAGCTTGAAACCCTGAGATGCACAAGATTTAGATGTGCAACTGGCATGATGGAGCAAAAGTCCATCAGTGGCTATTAGCCACAAGGTATAGATGGGAATTTTCAGTCTGGGGCAGGTGATGCACTCTATTCTTGGTGCTGGGGGGGAGGCAACAGTGGGAGGGCTTCTAGTGTCCTGGCCCCACTGCTGGACCTCCTGATGGCACCTGGTATATTTTGGCTGCTGTGTGACACAGAGTGTTGGACTAGATGGGCCATTGGCCTATTCCAACATTGGCTTCTCTTATGTTCTTATGAGTCTTCCACCCGGAAGATAGGTGAGCCAATCCTTGGCATTAACTTAGAGGTGCAGAAAAAAGGTGACCTCTATGGTTTCTTACACATAACACCCATAGTGTATGTTTATTATCTGGCTTCTTCCACCGTGAAACTCAAAAGCCGCTTCAGTGGCGTTCCCTGGAATTCTCTCATCCAAGAACTGACTGGACCCAGACTTGTGTGGTTTCAGCAAGTTTGCTGTCAAACTTGGTATCATGCATGAAGCTGATTCAATATACTGAATCAGACCAGTGGTCTCTCACAGTCGGTAGGTGCGGTCACACAGGCCAGATAACGGGGGGGGGGCGAGGCTATTTGCTCCGCAACAATTTGATCCGCCACTGCATGATCAGACTCACCAGTGGATGAATCGGGTTTTTTCCATCGACGTGTGTTTCTGGTGCATGTCGGAGCGATCACACAGGGGAGTCCATCCGTGGCCCGTCGCAAACTCATTTTTTTTTTTTTGAAAACAAAATTTTATTGGTATGCATTCCACATTATTAAACATCGTTACCAATACAATTTAAAAAGATTTTTACCCCATCCCCCCACCCCCCCTAATAGGCTTCCAACACTGCTAATAACAAAAAAAGAACAATTAACAGGTAATCAAGTTTAGACTTATAACAATCGACAAACCAGGTAACCCAATTTCAAATATATAAAAGCCTGACTTTTACAAGCATAATTCCAATAAAGGTACAGTACAATCAAATATTCATTTCATTTCTCATACAGTTTCAATACATGTCAAGATTGTACATTTTGCCTTTCATTCTATATTCAGATTCCATATATAATTTCAGGCCTTCCCAGTCTTTTAGATATTGTTCTGCCATTTGTCCATTTAATTTTTTCGTCATTTTGTCCATTTCGGCTAAAAACAGCAGTTTCCTTAACTAGTCATGTATATCTGGCACCTTCTCCACTTTCCATTGTTGAGCAAAGGCCATTCTCGCCGATGTGATCATATACCATAATAGTGTCCTTTTTTCTTGTGGTATTTTTTCCATTGTCAAACCTAAGAGAAGAAGTTCCGGACTTTTCCTTATTAGAATTCTCAATATTTTCTGCATCTCACAATGTACATTTGACCAGTATACCTTTGCTTTATCACATGACCACCACATATGGTAAAAAGAACCCTCTATTTTTTTGCATTTCCAACACTTATTACTCAAGTTCTTATCCATACTAATATTGGCAATTTTTTTTGGTGTCATATACCACCTGTACATCATCTTATAACAATTTTCTTTTACATTGACACAGGTTGACATTTTAAAAGCTTTTTTCCATAAAAATTCCCATGTTTCCATAGAAATTTCTTTGTTCACATTTATCCGTCGCAAACCCATTTGATGCAGCACTTCCCCTGTTATTTTTTAACTCTGCTTCTTCGGCAGTGCAAGACAGGTTGCCAACAGGTGAAGGATGCTTGCCAGATGTTCCCATGTGATCGCAGCCTTAAAATCCACCCGGCATTCGTGACCATCGCTCGGCTACTTCTGCGTGTGATCGGGACCTCAGACTGGCAGTGGCTGTCCAAGGTCTGAGGCAGAGGTCCTTCACATCACCTATTGTGTGTGTGTGTATTAAGTGCCACCAAGCCAGTTCTGATGTACGGCAACCCTAGGAATTAATGACCTCCAAAACATCCCATTGTTAACAGAGCCCTTGCTCAGGTCTTGCAAATGAAAGGCCGTGTCTTTCTTGATTGAGTCAATACAGCTCACACTCGTCTTCCTCTTTTCCTGCTGCTTTCGGCTTTTCCTAACGTTACTGCCTTTGAGTCTTGCCTTCTCATAATATGACCACAGTATGATAGCCTCAGTCTAGTCACTTTAGCTTTCTAGGGCAAGGGAGGCCAAACTTGCTCAACGAAAGAGCCGCACAGAATAAAATCAGATGTCTGAGAGCCGCAAGACATGAACAAATTTTACCCACACGTTTTATTTAGAAATATGCAAATTTGATTTTTATTAACATTAAACGAGACTGCCAAAAATAAAACCAAAAGGGGTAAAAACAGGTATGGATAATGATATCTATTTGTTCAATTCAGGTATTTGTTTGTTTGCTAATGTCTAAGAGAGAGGTGGAAAGAAAGAAAGAAAGAAAGAAAGAAAGAAAGAAAGAAAGAAAGAAAGAAAGAAAGAAAGAAAGAAAGAAAGAAAGAAAGAAAGAAAGAGAGAGAGAGAGAGAGAGAGAGAGAGAGAGAGAGAGAGAGAGAGAATGAAAGCAAATGGGAGGGAGAAAGGGAGGCGGGGGGGAGAGAGAGAGAGAGGGAGAGAGAGAGAGCATGCCTCCCCTTTGCTTCCCCAGCCGCCCTGCTGGGAGCTGCACAATATGTGTAAAAGGCCACATGTGGCTCCCAAGCTGCAGTTTAGCTACCCCAGTTCTAGGGAGTGTTCGGGGTTGATTCAACCATCTACCTGATCCTTTTCACTGGAGATGCCGGGGATTGAACATGGGACCTTCTGTGTGCTAAGCAGATGCTCTGCCACTGAGCCACGGCCCCTCTCCATCCAAATCAGGTGACCTCCGAGATCGTTTTCCCCATACAGTTTTTCTGTGGTAATCGACTTGTCTCCCCCTCCCATTCCCTTTCAGATTCAAAGATTAGATAAACCTCCCTCCATCATTCAGTGCATTAATTCAGAAAGAAATAGAGCTTTTCAAGTCTTTAAGCCACTTCGATGGAGTGTGATGGAACACTTGCGGTATTTCATTCTCATCTTCACAAATTATGTAACCTAAATATCACTTCAACTATTAATCACTTTGTAATAACTTATTACTGTATAGCCAGTGTGTGACTGTTACATTTTGGCAATTAATCAATTAACAGTCCATTAATTTTACTTGAAAGATCTATTAGCGTTACTAGAAACAGGCCCGATCCATATACTTCTTTCCTTTCCTTGTCAGATTCTGTTTCATTTAATAAGGCCAATAGACTTGAGCCAAGTGCTCTCTCAAACCTAATTTCACACTGCAAATGTAAATCTTAAAATTTGAGATGTTGCCAGATTTTGAACGAATTTGGTATGAGAGCATGTCCCCTTCCATGTCTGCAGGCAAGCCCTTGCCACGGCTTACTCTTGGGCCTCAGAACTGGGGGGGTCAGTAAGATGAGAAACGAGAGGATGAGAAATTAGCTTGGAGAAACGACAGCTGAGGTTTATAAGATTATGCATGGGATAGAGCAGGTAGAGAAAGAGGTACTTTTCTCCCTTTCTTACAATGCAAGAACTTGTGGGCACTCCATGAAATTGCTGAGCAGTCAGGTTAGAACGGATAAAAGGAAGTACTTCTTCACCCAAAGAGTGATTAATGGAATTCTCTGCCAAAGGAGGTGGTGGCAGCTACAAGCGTGGACGGCTTCAAGAGGGAATTAGATAAACATATGGAGCAGAAGTCCATGAGTGGCTATGAGCCACGAGGTATAGATAAGGACTCTGGGGCAAGTGAGGCTCTGTATTCTTGGTGCTTGGGGGGGTCAACAGTGGGAGGGCTTCTGGTGTCCTGGCCCCACTGGTGGACCTCCTGATGGTACCTGGTATTTTTGGCCACTGTGTGACGAAGTGTTAGACTGGATGGGCCATTGGCCTGATCCAACATCAGCTTCTCCTATGTTCTTATGTTCTTATGATGGCTGCGCACCGTAGATCCTTCCTTTTCTCCCCCGGAGCAGCACTCAGCTTCACCACCCAGCACTGTGCTGCCTCCTTCCTCTCCAGCCTGGAGCCCTCCTTTTATTTCTCCCTTCCGGCTTTGCCCTGCCTCCTCCACCCTCGAGGAGCCAACCGGCCACCCTTCCCTACCTATTAACCCAGAGGTGGCCAATCTGGCTTAACGTAAGAGCCACATGGAATAAATGTCAGATGTCTGAGAGCTGCAAGACGTGAGCAAGTACTGCACACACGTTTTTTTTACTGGAAAAGATGCAAATTTGCTCTTTGTTAATATTAAATGAGACTGCCAGAAAAACAAAAGGGGTAAAAACAGATATTGATATCTATTTGCCCTATGATATTTATTTGTTTGCTAATGATATTTATTTGTCTAAGAGAGAGAGAGGTGGAAAGAAAGAGAGAGAGAGAAACAAAGAAAGCATATAGATGGGGGGAGGGAGGGAGAGGTGAAAAGAAAGCAACTTTAACTTTAAATGCATCCTCCAAGCCCCCATCCCACCCCCACGTCAGCTGGCTTGGCTTGGAGAAGGGATTTAAAGAGACAAATGCCTTCTCCAAGCCAGCCGGTGGGGAGGGGCTTTGAGAACACATTTAAAGTTTAAAGTTGCTTTCTTTCTCTGCTCCCCTCACACACACCTCAAGCCTCCCCAGGGAGGGGAACATTGGCTGGGGAAGGGAAGACTGATTGTGGAGGCATGCCTCCCCTTCACTTCCCCAGCCGCCCTGCCAGGAGCTGATCAGTGTGTGTGAAAGAGCGGCATGTGGCTCCTGAGCCACAGTTTAGCCACCCCTGTATTAACCCAATTGCTTCTGCACCTGGGTCTAGCCCAGCCATGTTTTTGTTGTTGTTGTTATTGTTGTTGTGCCAGGTGACCCTTGTTAATCCACCACTTCTCTAAGCTGCCTTAAGCATGCAGCTGGTTTCTTGGCACCAGCTGATGTTGTCATCAGCTGGGGCCAGGAGAAGATTCTCTACAGTTGCTGCCTCAGTGGAACTTCTTGCCTCCTGCCTCCTGCTGCCCTGGGCGTGGTAAGTATTTCAGCTCCATGGCTTCGGGGGGTGGGGTGTCTGGGTTTGTGTCTGAACAGTCTGGCAAGCCAGATAAGTTGCCATCTCTGTGTTGGGAAATTCCTGGAGGTTTGGAGTTGGAGCCTGGAAGGGTAGAATTCAGGGAAGGGAGGGACCTCCTCTGGGTACAGTGCCATAGAGTTCACCCTCCAAAGCAGCTCTGTTCTTCAGGAGATCTGATCTCTGTAGCCTGGAGATCAATTGTAATTCTAGGCTTCCGCTCTATGGCATTGGCAGCCCCAGTTTCAATGTTATTGGATAGCCTGGAGAGGATTGTTGGTGCAGCACTTTTCTGTTTGGACTAGAGGGAGAAATAAAGTTCCATTTAACCAGGGCTGACTCCAGGTATTTTGTTTCATTGAGCTAGGAACAGGAAGACCCGTCACTTTCTGGGACTGTCCAAGCACTGCCCAGGTCCAAATCAAGTTCCTGTGGCAGCGGTTGCCAACTTTCTTTCTAATAATATGTAATGTATTGGGACTGAAACATTGCCGGACTGTGCTGCCAGAGACAAGGTGAGCTTGGAGCCGGATAACAATAGACCAACAGGATTCTGGCAGGAACCAATTAAGATGTAAAGTTTTGTAAATAGCCTATTGTAGGGAGTGGGGTGTGTCGGGGCGTGGCCATTGCATGCAACATAACCGAGCTGAGGCTCTGGTCTACAGTCCTGTTCTGGCTGAAATCACTGACTAAAGTAGAGCCGATCACTAGACCGGGAGTCTCCTCACCCATGGAACCCTCCCATTTAATATAATAAGAACTATTTGTAGATAATCAACAATACCCTGAGCTGAAATATTCCCCACCCCGGGCATGTTACTAAGTTTTGTTCCACCCTAGAAACAAAACACGGACTGGGAAGAGCACCAGAAATGAAACTAACAGCTAAGCACAACAGGGGGAGATGCAACAAAATAAAACTTCTTCAAAAAAACAAATACTAGGGCAGGTCTTTTTGCAATCTGTTCCTTGGTCTTCTCACAAGCTTCCTGTTGGGAGCTTCTGCCCTGTGGCTATGCTTGCTAGGGTTGCCAGCCTCCAGGTGGGGCCTGGGGATCTCCCGCTTTTACAACTGATCTCCGGCTGACAGAAATCAGCTCCCCTGGAGAGAATGGCTGCCTTGAAGGGTAGCCTCCAGGGCAAGGCTGGCCAAACTTGCTTAACGTTAACAGCCACACACAAGAAACATCAGATGTCTGAGAGCCGCAAGACGTGATCAAATATCGCACGCACGTTTTTATTGGAAAATATACACATTTGCTTTTAGTTAACATTATATTAGAGTGTGTGAAAGAGCCGCATGCAGCTCCCGAGCTACAGTTTGGCCACCCGTGCTCGATGGCATTGGACCATGCTGAGGCCCCTCCCCTCCCCAAACCCCGCCCTCTCCTGGATCCACCCCCAAAGTCCCCAGGTATTTTCCAACCCAGAGCTGGCAGCCCTAATGCTTGCCACTTTCCTGACCGTGATGGGTAAACCCCAGCTAGGGATCCCAGCCCCCTGTCCGGGTCGAAGATCCCCCGATTTAGAGCGGGCTTCCCTGCCGCCAGCCAGCAGGAGGGGAATCCCACCCCAAAATGAGATTTTCAGGCCACTTCCAGTTTTACTGGGAAAACTGGAGGTACCGCTCCCAAGGCAGCCATTTCAAGGCCAGTTTCGCTCCTCCCTGCTTCTAATGGGCGAGGGGCAAAACTGACAGCTGAAAAGGCTTGCGGCTGGTGAAATGTCTGGCAGCCATTTGAGTGGTCCCTTTCGCTTAAAGGAACCACTCAAATGGCTGCATGCAGGAGGGCGGAACTTCTGGTTTTGGCCACTTCTGGTTTTACTGGAAGTGGCCCAAAATGTCATTGGGGGTGGGATGTCCCCCCCAGAATGCTCCCCACCCCCAAAATGCTCCCCAAAGGCCCCTGCTGGCAAGGTAAGGGGCCCTGGCAACCCAAACCCCAGCCTTTGGCCCCAGTCCCCTGCTCTTGAGAAACTGAGGAGCGGGATGAAAGCATGGCAAGAAAATGGCCTCCAAAGTGATGCTCCAGGAATTTCCCCGTTTCTTTCTGGTCTTTACCACAGAGATTAGGGGGAAATTCCTAGAGTGTCACCTGGAAATGACTTCACATCCTCGCCTGCTGGCAATGCTACCTGTAGCATGCTGTAAGCCGCAGTAGAGAACCCAGGCGTGATTCCTCCTATACTGCTGATGGCTGGAAGTGAGCAGAGCCCCTGCAGGGTATCAGTACCCTTCTAGCACCCCAGGAAGTAATTTGGGCGACTTGGCCAGAGAACTGACCCTGGCTTCAATGAAATCAACAACACTCCTACCCATCAGAGTTGGGAAGCTCCCCTGCCTTTAAAACTAATCACTAAGCAGGCCATCCTGAAAGGTCCCACGGCCTCCCCAGCACTCTTGTGCTTGAAACTCTCCCATTCTGTGCTCTGTGGCTGGTCTCCAAAGAGTAGTACAACTCGTTCTATGACCTCAAGAGGCTTCCGCAAACAGCAGTTTCCTATCTCAGCCTTTGAAAAAGCAATTTGTGATATGGCAGGGGGTGAGGGGGACTCTCTGCTGTACTAGAAAAAGAAATGTTATGGATAGGGTTGCCGGACCAACAGGCCGGAAGGTTGAATGCTAAGGAAATGGGTGAGTGACGTTGGCTATGTCACAATATCCATCCCAGGAAAAAGAAGGAAGTGATGCAGGGTAGCTCTAGGAATCAGCAGAAACTCTATGATAAAACCTGGTTTTCCCCATAAGTGACGTTGCGACATAGCCAAGATCACTGGTTTGTGTTTTTTAATGTCTCCCGCTGCCCTAGCTAAACATTCTGTCAGGCCATGCCCACGTAAAGTAGCTCTAGGAATACAGCCCATGGTTTTGTTTTTGTGGGTACAGCAAGGCAAGAAGACCTAGAAATTCTCTGTCGCTTCTGCAGATTTCCTGGGATACAGCGATCCAACGTTTATGGGGAGGTGAAAGAAAATAGATCATGTAAGTGCAGGTGATGCACTGCATTAACTTTTAATTTTAATACCATAAAGGGATAATGCAATCAGGACATAAATGAAGACTTCATGAGGTCAGCAGCAAGGTTTCACATAATTAGATGCATTTTAACCTTTCTTTTAAAAAGGGCAAAATTAAATGAAGATATCGATAAAAGAGTGGTTGTACTTAATTATTTTTTTTTCAGAGAAGACCACTTTGGGCAAGGTCTACCTAATATATTTTTATCTGGCATTTCTTTCAAGGTACTCAGTGGCTCAGAGGTTAAAACGCCAAGCTGCAGACTGGAAGGTCTGTAGTTTGGCAGTTTGAGGCCCTAGTGCCACATGACGGAGTGAGCTCCCGTCTTTGGCCCTGGCTCCTGCCAACCTAGCAGTTCAAAATCAAGAAATTGCAAGTAGATCAATAGGTACCACTTCAGTGGGAAGGTAACAGTGTTCCATGCACCTTGGCATTTAGTCATGCCGGTCACATGACCATGGAAACATCTTTGGACAATGCTGGCTCTTCGGCTTGGAAACAGAGATGCGTACTGTCCCCTTAGAGTCAGATTTGACTGGCTTTCAAGCAAGGGAACCCTTTGCCTTTTTACTCAGAGCTAAGTACCTGGTTCTTATTTCCTTATTTTACCTTCACAAAAACCCTATAGGCAGGTTAGGCTGACCAAGGCCGATGGGTCCAAGACCATCCAGTGAGCTTTATGGCAGAGTTGGGGCTTTGGGTATAAGTCTCCCAGATGACACTCTAGCCACACCACCACACTGGCCTCAGATATGCTATTTCCCAGTTTGCCAAAATCAATCACATAATGCCCACAACACTCCCACATAATCCATGCACAGAAGACACCAATCGACAGGCAGTGAAAATGGAAAGGCCCATAGAACATCATGGAAACCATCCTCATACTTGCGCATCCATCCAATGCACAAGCAAGCTGCCAGGAACAGTCCATGGTGCCCCCCCCCCCTTCGAGCACCATTCCCCATAGCCTAAGGGTTGGGAGGGCAACAGCAGATGGCCGCCAATGGTCCAGCTCTCTCTGGCTCTGAATCCCCCCGGCAGCCCAAATTAACATAAGAACATAAGGGAAGCTGTTATGTCCTGAAGATGAATCGATCCTATTCTTTTGCATGTTAAGCTTCAGGCATAAGAAGGATTGTAATCTGTCACATTACTATTGGTTGGTTTCGGTGAAACCCTTGTATATAACCAATCACAATGTAAATATGTATCTTGGAGGGAACAGACCTCATTGGTCGTTATCCTGAGTTAATGATTGGATGTTAACTTGTTATGGGTGTGGCTTTGAAAGCCCAGGATGGTTTAAAAAGGGAGCTGCGCTCCACTGTTTCATTGTGTGTTCCTGAGTTGAAATTTGCTGTTATAATAAAGCTGAATCACTTTGCTGAAATCAAATCGTGTTAAGTTGCCAGAAGCCATGTTGGATCAGGCCAGTGGCCCACCCAGTCCAACACTCTGTGTCACACAGTGGCCCAAACCCAGTTATGCAGTTAGTAGCACTGGACAAGCAAGTCTGGTTGTTGTTTTTTTGCAAGAGAAGCACCAAAGCCTGAGAGAGAAAAAAAGGGGGATCATTCCAAGCCCAGCACTGCGAAGGGGTTTTGGCCTGTAGTCATGACAACGTACAGGTGGCCCATTTGAATGGGTGCCAGTGTAAAGTGAAGAACCTTGTTCTTTCCCACTCATCGTCCGGGGTTGCAGGCAGTTCCCTCACCTTCCCCATTCCTGGGCAGCAGCTTTTTTTTTAAAAAAATGGGTTTTTTTGTATTTTTCATATGTGCATGTTCACCTGGATGTTATGGCGACCCCTGGTGACTGACTGTGCACCTGGAAGTCATGGCGACCCCTGGTGGCTAACCCCTACTGGGCCCCAGGGGGTGCAGAGTAGAATTGTATAACCCCAATAACACTTTGAATAGCGCATTCAACTGTTGCCAGAGTATTGTAGAAATTTAGAGTTTTAGCAAGTTTGTAATGACTAAATACAGTTTTTACTTCAATATTTGATATTTTTATATATATTACTAGTATCTTTTTTTGTATTGACATTACTGAGGTGATTGACTGTAATTGATATGTGCTGGTTTTATACCGAATAAACACTAATGGAATGGACCCCTACTGGGGGCCTGGAGGATATTCAGGGAGGTGGCTGAATACAGCCTGCCCCCGCCTCCCGACTGCTGGTATTCCAAGGAGGTCTCCCATCCAAGTACTTGTGTGTACCTGGAAGTCATGGCGACCTCTGGTGACTGACCCCTACTGGGGGGCTGGAGGATATTCAGAGAGGTGGCTGAATAAAGCCTGCCCCTGTCCCTCCCAACTGCTGGTATTCCAAGGAGGTCTCCCATCCAAGTACTTGTGTGTACCTGGAAGTCATGGCGACCTCTGGTGACTGACCCCTACTGGGCGGCTGGAGGATATTCAGAGAGGTGGCTGAATGAAGCCTGCCCCTGTCCCTCCCGACTGCTGGTATTCCAAGGAGGTCTCCCATCCAAGTACTTGTGTGTACCTGGAAGTCATGGCGACCTCTGGTGACTGACCCCTACTGGGCGTCTGGAGGATTTTCAAAGAGGTGGCTGAATAAAGCCTGCCCCTGTCCCTCCCAACTGCTGGTATTCCAAGGAGGTCTCCCATCCAAGTACTTGTGTGTACCTGGAAGTCATGGCGACCTCTGGTGACTGACCCCTACTGGGGGGCTGGAGGATATTCAGAGAGGTGGCTGAATAAAGCCTGCCCCTGTCCCTCCCAACTGCTGGTATTCCAAGGAGGTCTCCCATCCAAGTACTTGTGTGTACCTGGAAGTCATGGCGACCTCTGGTGACTGACCCCTACTGGGCGGCTGGAGGATATTCAGAGAGGTGGCTGAATAAAGCCTGCCCCTGTCCCTCCCAACTGCTGGTATTCCAAGGAGGTCTCCCATCCAAGTACTTGTGTGTACCTGGAAGTCATGGCGACCTCTGGTGACTGACCCCTACTGGGCGTCTGGAGGATTTTCAAAGAGGTGGCTGAATAAAGCCTGCCCCTGTCCCTCCCAACTGCTGGTATTCCAAGGAGGTCTCCCATCCAAGTACTTGTGTGTACCTGGAAGTCATGGCGACCTCTGGTGACTGACCCCTACTGGGGGGCTGGAGGATATTCAGAGAGGTGGCTGAATAAAGCCTGCCCCTGTCCCTCCCAACTGCTGGTATTCCAAGGAGGTCTCCCATCCAGGGGTCTTTTCGTAGAAGAACAGCTGCAGGAGCTCATTAGCATATGGTATGCTAATGAGCTATTAGGCTATTAGCATATGCCACACCCCTGACATCACCGGAAGTGATGTCAGAAGGGAAGCAAAAGGGGGAAGCATCTTCAAAAGCCTCCCCTTCCCTTCCCCAGCTGGTCTGGGTGGGGGAGCTAAGAGAGAAGGAGTTTAAAGTTTAAACTCCTTCTCACTAGAGTTGAGCCACAGAAGGAGGAAAGAGGGAAGGAAAGAGAGAGAGTAGAGAGAAGGAAAGAAGGAAGGAAAGAGAGAAAGAAAGAAAGGGAAGAGGGAGGGAAACAGGGAAAGGAGGAAAAAAGAGAAGAGAAGAAGGTGGGAAAGAAAGAAAGAAAGAAAGAGAGAAGAGAAGAGAAGAGAGAAGAAGAAGAAAGAGAAGAGAAGAGAAGAGAAGAGAAGAGAGAGAAGAGAGAGAGAGAAGAGAAGAGAAGAGAAGAGAAGAGAAGAATGAGGGAAAGAGGAAAAAGAAAGAAGGGAAGGAGGGAATGAAAGAAATTCAGTGGCAATTCAGCCCCATTATACCCTATGGGCCATTGAAGTCAATGGTGAAAACATAGGGTATATTCTGGGAGCTGGAGGGAGGGTTTGAGGGAGAGGCTCCAAGATCACAGGATAGCTGATGGAGCCTCTCCCCAAGATACCCACCAAGTTTCAAGAACATTGGACCAGGGGTCCAATTCTATGGCCCCTAAACAGGTTGCCCCTATTCCCTCCATTGTTCTCTATAGTGGGAAAATAAGTTATTTTTTTCCCACTATAGAGAACAATGGAGGGAATAGGGGCAACCTGTTTAGGGGGCCATAGAATTGGACCCCCTGGTCCAATGTTCTTGAAACTTGGTGGGTATCTTGGGGAGAGGCTCCATCAGCTATCCTGTGAGTTTCGAGCCTCTCCCTCAAACCCCCTCCCCTCCAGCCCCTAGAATATACCCTATGTTTTCACCATTGACTTCAATGGCCCATAGGATATAATGGAGCTGAAATTGACATTCGGCTGCCTGAAAGACTCTCCGGGACGCCGGCTGGGGGCGGGGCTTGGCTTCTGAGCTCCCGGAGCTGCGCTCCGGTGGGCTCCCCCCCGAAAAGACCCCTGCTCCCATCCAAGTACTTGTGTGTACCTGGAAGTCATGGCGACCTCTGGTGACTGACCCCTACTGGGGGGCTGGAGGATTTTCAGAGAGGTGGCTGAATGAAGCCTGCCCCTGTCCCTCCCAACTGCTGGTATTCCAAGGAGGTCTCCCATCCAAGTACTTGTGTGTACCTGGAAGTCATGGCAGCCTCTGGTGACTGACCCCTACTGGGGGGCTGGAGGATATTCAGAGAGGTGGCTGAATAAAGCCTGCCCCCACCTCCCGACTGCTGGTATTCCAAGGAGGTCTCCCATCCAAGTGCTTGCCAGAGTCGACCCTGCTTAGCTTCTGAGATCTGACAAGATCGGCTATCCAGGCCAGGGCAAAGGGCATAAGCTATTTGTCCTTTTGTGGAATCACACAGGTGCTGATATGAATACATGTATGATCCCCCAACAGAGCGATCATTGGGTTGCCAGTCTCCAGTTGGGGTCTGGAGATCTCCTGGAATGATGAATGATCTCCAGATGACAGAGATCAGTTTCCCTGGAGAAGATGGCTGCTTTGGAGGGTGGCATTATACTCCACTGAACTTTTCCCCCTCCCCAAATATCCCCCTCCCCAATATCCAGGAACTTCTCAACTCCCGAGTTGGCAGCCTCAGGCATTCAGCCGCTCCCCAGGGCAATTTCCAATCTGGAAAATGGCACAATCTGTTCAGTCATTTTTTAAAAAAGTATCTAGTAATGTTTAAATTAAGCCTCAGTCACTCGGAGCTTTTAGACTTTTAATGCAGAAGGTGACATAGCAAAAAAAAAAAAAGCAAGAACTATTTGACAGCCCCCCAAAAAAAATTGTTTCGAAAACCGAAGGGCAAATATTTAAAAAGATCCCAGGGTCCGCACCCCTGACCCATTCGTTGTTCTTTTGCGTGACTACATTTAGTAGGAAACCTCAAGTCTATTTTATATTTTTACCACCACCCCGATGCGGGTGAACAGTCTGGCTACACTTTGCATGCAAAGAAGAAATTAAGGGATTGTCCTGAGTGGCAGAGTAATGGAGCCTAATTAAATGGCAGGCCTTACAAGACGAGAGTGAAGTCTGCTCTGGCGGAAATGCAATTATGGGAAGGGAGTTCATCCTCGGTGTATACAAACGGATGGGTTTGCTTGCTAAGGGATCAGACGGTAATGAGTCCCGCGAAGACCTCAGCAAAAGAATAGATGTGCAGAAGGGGTGGCGCAGAGCGGTATCCATGCTACAAGGATGCCAAATGGCGGAACAGAACCCTGGGAGGAAGATGTATTTGACAGCTAGCTGAAAAGAGGGAGAGGAGAAATCAGCCGACGTTGAGCTTTGAGGCAGAGCCGGCAACCACAGCCTTAGCAAGATTTAGAGCCCAGGGACTACTGCCTCAGCAAAGGATGCATTTAACTTCGTAGGGGGGAAGAAAGCTGTGGTATATATCAGTTCCTTTTCCCTTATAAAGTTTAACGTTGACTAGTTTTCATTTATTCTGTCAGGAGGCAGAAGGAGGCCTGAGGGAAGCGATACACAAAGAGCTCTGGGGACTTCTGACAGGACCGTTTCGACGTATTCTGTCACCTCACTACAGGAAGGAGCCCTCCTTCCCCATTTAGATTCTGACCAGCAGACAGGGTTGTAAACACTAAGTTGGAAAATTCCTGGAAATTTGGGAGTTGGGGCCCAGGGAGGCAGCGATTTGGGGAGGGACCTCAGCAGAGTGTAATACCATACAGCCCATCCTCCAGGGCATCCATTTTCTCCAGGGAAATGGTTCTCTGTCGCATGGAGATCAGTTGTAATTCTGGGAGATGTCTAAGCCCCACCTGGAGGCTGTAGCAACCCAAGCTGCAGTGTTAGAGGATTCAAGTAATAAATATACTTTTTTGGCCCTGGCTAAATGGGCCGGATAACGGGGGGAGGCGTGACTTTTTGCGGCGGCGCAATTAAATGCGCGAGAACATGATCAGACCCTGCCGCGACAACATCGACGTTTCTTTGTCCGGGAGTGCCTTTGACACACAGCAAGGAGTGTGCTTGCGCGATCACACGTAAGTATCCCATCAACAGCCCATAGCAAACCGTTTGCTAGTAGGCCGTCCCCAGGGGTTTTTTACTTTGGATTTTCGGGCGGCTGCTACGGGTCATCGACGGTTGTGCTACGGTTCCCAGATGTGGTCCTGTGATCACGCCCCGAAACTCCGCATCACTTTCGTATCTCTCACGCCGCAAATTCTCCGTGTGACCAGGGCCTTTATAAGTTAAGGTGTTCTATTTATAACTAATATCTTATAAAGTGCATTGTGTGCTATTATAATATCCTAAAACAGGTATATCTATTCTTTACATGCAATAAACAATAACAATCAGTTAATTCAGTATGAAAACTACCAGTCAACGATACCGGAGGCTGGCAACCATACTGGAACAACATAGGATCAGGACAAAAAAAACCCTTTAATAGTTTCCTGGGCTATAAAGCAAGTCGATATCACCCACAGATTGTCGATGTGAGGGTGAGAAGAACATAGGGTTTGCCAGCCTCCAGGTGGGGACTGGAGATCTCAGACCATTACAACTGATCTCCAGACAACAGAGATCAGTTCCCCCTGAAGAAAATGGCTACTTTTGAGGGTGGACTCTGTGGCGTTGTCCCTTGCTAAGCCCCTCCCCCTCCCCAAGCCCCTCCCTCCTCAGGCTCCACCCCAAAATATCCAGAAGTTTCCCAATGGGGAGTTGGTAGCCTTAGGTAACAGATTGCTCGAGGCTATCTTGCAAGTTCAGAGAGGACAAGATATTTGAATCAGGATCAACCCAGACTTCTCACAGCCTGGCTATATTCAGTCCCTGCTCCAAACCTAGCCCCTGACACAAGTCCGTAGAGGATAGCATTCCCACTTACAGTTCCTGGAACACTGAAGCGCAGCAGTAAATGACTAGCCCAGTCGATGCACCTGTGTCTCGGGATTCTTAAGCATTAAATGGCAAGGAATAATAAAGACACAGTATTTCTGGGTAGATACCAAGCGCCTTCTCATTTCTCTCTACTCTCTTACATTTATGAAGCAGATTTACAGGGGCTGATAGTACCCATCTGTTTCCTCGCAGTTTTTCCACAGCCACGTGAGGAGGCTAATCTCCCTCTACACTGCATGCCGCTTTCACTTTCTTTGTTCATTGGGTTTTATGGTACCTTCTGCATCGATTTATGGCCGTTCAGGGGTGACTTCGTAGTCAGTACGGTGTTGCCTCGGGGTATCTGAGTGTGGTTTTGAGCTGAACTTTTCCTTCCTCCATTTCCGATTCAAAGAGAACAATAAGAAGACAACATGGCACAGTTTCATTGATCTCTGTCAGTTTCCCCGCCCCCTTTCCCCCCTCTGTATTTATCACCCTGCCATGAATCCATGGATTACTTGGCTCAGGCGGCTAATGGCCACTGAGGCAAGTACTGACATAGGAAAATCTGCATACCAGATGGAATGAAAACAGATATTCCGAGGCAAGGGGGAGCCAGGCCGAATGCTGAGAAGATGTGGAGCGAATGCCAGATGCAGAATGGACCAAAGTGTTGGAACAGCTCCCCACCTTGATGGCAGAGGCACATAAAAACATATCATGCATGTGACAACAAGAGAGCAAGAAAAACACACAATGGTTTGAACTCAGTGAGGCACCCCCTGCTGGGCGATGGTACCCCGAGCGCCTGCCTGGAATATTTACTAGAGGAAGGAGCCCTGATTACCAGTTCATCCAACAGCAAAGAAAGAGAGGGGAACATGCATGGTGTTGGACAACTGAAGGGCTTTAGCCAAGTTTAATTAGTGGTTGTCTTAGATCCTGCTGATGTTTGAATGTTTTGTGTTCTTTCAGGTTTGGGCCAATCGCACACTCACAGCCTAACCTGCCTGTCAAGATTTTTGTGAGGATCAAATGAGGGGGAGAGTGCAGAAAGCCGTTTTGGGCCCCCCACTGGGGAGGAAAGTGTGGGGGTGTATCGAGGAAGTAAATGAATAAATACATTTCCAACAGTCTGTTATTTTATGAGCTCAGGAAATATTTTTTTTCCCTATTGATCAAAACAACAGAGATGGCAGACTTCGCCATTGCTCACTAACAACGCAGTCCAAAGCTGGTCTTCTCAGGATCCTCCTGAGCTCTACTGAATGAGGCTTGGTGTAGTGGTTAGGGGCATGGACTCTAATCTGGGAGAACTGGGGTTTGATGCCCTTCTCCTCCACATGCAGCTGCTGGTGTGCCCTTGGGTCAGTGACAAGTTCTTTCAGAGCTGTTCTCTCAAGGGCAGTTTCTGTCAGAGCTCTCTCAGCCCCGCCTACCTCACAGGGTGTCTTTTGTGGGGAGGGGAAGGGAAAGGAGATTGTAAGGTAGGGAAGGGAAGGGTATAAATCCGATCTCTTCTTCTTCCTCCTCTTCCTCCTCCTCCTGCTGCCAGAAAAGCCTTCTGAGTAGGGTTGCCAACTCTGGATTTGAAAGTTCCCAGAGATTTGGGGGCAGAGTTTGGGGAGGAAGCCCAGCAGGGATGTGATGCCGTAGAGGACAGCAGCCATTTTCTCCAGGGGAGCTGATCTCTGTAGCCTACAGGCCTCACTTGGTGGGTAGCAACCCAAGTTCTGTACTGTAAATTTCACCCACATCCCTTGCCTGACTCATCAGTTTTTGCTCAGTGTCTCTTTAATTCAGCCAATTCCCCGGCCCCACTCAGTATTAACTTGCACCTTTCCTTTTTCAGCCATGCCCACCGATTCTTTCCATTTTAGTCTAAAAACAAATTGCAATTAACTTTTGGGATGCTTTATGCAACCCAAAGATTATTCGGGGCCCTGTTGTCCTTAAGGACTGGAAGTTTTCAGCCTCCCGTACTTCTTCCCCCAGTTAAGAAAATCATCCCCCTCTATCTTGTACAACTGCTAGATGGAGCTTTTGCCAGAGTCCCTGGTGAGATAGGTCTGCAGAGCACAAAATCAATAACTCCTGCAGGAAGGAGGCAGAATGACACATCCAAAGCCCGGCTGCAGCGAAAGGCTGCAGTGAAAGTATCGGCAACAAAGCCATGGAGTCTGGGAAACGTCCTTCATCCGGCTTGTTGCTTCCATGCTCTGGGAAGGAACCCCATACTGCAGCTGTCATTTTCCAGGAAGAGACTGGCAGGGACAGAGAGCCCGTCTGAAAAGGGAAAGGACTTTGCATTCCAGGATTACACCTGTGATAGACTTGACAGCCAGCGCTTCCGTCTCCGAGCTCCCCGAGATGGCATAAATCAAGACTGTCAATGTCCCCACTCAGCGGATAGCCCAACCTGCCCTCGTTGTGAATAAGCACTCTTGGCTTGACTCGTATGTTTTATTTACACTGCGTTGTGTTTTATCTCTCATGAAGAGCAGACTTTTGAGAGGGGACCTGTCACTCAGCTGCCTGATCTATGAAAAGGAGCACTGTTAGGTATGAGGATTGCACAACATTCTGGATGGAGGGCGGACCTAAATGCAATAAAGAACAGGGGGCAACAAAGTAGAAGAGAAGAAGAAGAGATTGGATTTATACCCTACCCTTCACTACCCAAAGGAGTCTCAGAGCAGCTTAGAATCTCGTTTCCCTTCCCCTCCCCACAACAGACACCCCGTGAGGTAGGTGGGGCTGAGAGAGTGCTTTCAAAAACTGCTTGTGAAAGAACAGCTCAAGACGAACTTGTGACTGACCCACGGTCACACCAGCAGCTGCATGTGGAGGAGTGAGACATAGGGTGACACTTAACCCAGTTTTGGCAGGCATTCTCCCACTTTCAGTGTGGGCTTCCCAGTGCTTTCCTCCAAGCAGCAGGAGGTAACTGAGGGGACAGTGTCCCTTGCATTGTTGCATCACTTCCTGCAAAATCCAAGGAGTGATGTCACAGCCACAACATGATGCTTTATAAATACCCCAAATCTCTATGGCCTTTACCATAGAGACTGAGGAATTCCTAGAGTGTCACGTTGTGGCCGTGATGTCACTTGTGAGTGTTCTCAGGAAGTGATGTAGCGAAGTACACAATGCTGTTTGTCAAGGGCTTTACCCTCCTGAGAGCAGGTAACCTACCTGCCAACAAAAATGTCATGTTGAGCTATGCATATCATGTAATGATGGTAAAGTGTGACATGACAGTGTCATGTCAAGATTTCCTAGTCCAGTGGTGGCTAATGATGTGGACTGAGGGCTTGGAAATGCATAATGGGATGGTGCTGTGGCTATTACTGGAGCATGAAAACGCATACTGTGATGATGTCGTGTTAGGCACTTCTGTTCCTGCACATTATGGAAGGAAGGTGAAGAATGTCATACAGAGTTACCTTTGTCAACATCTACCCCACGGCCTTCGTTATCTCTAGTTTCAGCTGAAGATACCGGCTTCCAAACTTTGAGATGTCAGCAGCAAGTCGCAGGCTGCCAAGGCAGAGACAATATTTTCCTGAAACATGAGAGAAAGCATGACTCACCGTGGAACTGTCCAAGGTCCCGGTAGTTTGCTGGCCAGGGTTTGAGGGAAAGTAGTGCAAGGCACGGGGCAAGTGAACTGAAGACACAGTGAGGGGAAAGCTAGTTTACTCGATAGGCAAGGCCTAATCCAAGCTGGGCCAGACACAACACAGAAACATTTCAACCCAGGCCAGATCATGGAGAACCAGTGGACTGTGGGAAGTAGAGCTGTGTCGTAGCCTGAAGAAAGCTTCACAGGTTTAGACGGCTCGCTACAAGGGGCAAAATTTGTCTTTTAATCCTAAAGGGAGGCCTTCTCATCATCTGACCATCAGAGGCATTCGACTGCTGAACCAGGAGCTCCCTTCCTGCTTTCCTGGCTCACAACCGGCAACAGATCTATCCTACATAAGTGTGTCCATCCCTTGTTTAAATTAGGGTTCCTGTTCTCCCAGTTGTGTGTGTGTGGGATTTCCTGCTCCTGTTTCTGCCACCATGGTGGTGGGAGAAAAATATTTTAAAACCTTCACCATCACATGTGGTGCAACATCTCTTCCTTTTTAAAATCAGAAATAACATAGGGTAGCTCTAGGAATCTCCAGGTACTATGATTTTACCATAGAGTTTCTAGTGGTTCCTAGAGCTACCTATGTTACTTCCCATTTTTTACCAGAAGTGACATAGCACTGCAGCTGGTGTCATTCCCCCACCATATTGCTGTCCACAACCCTCTTGCACTGCTTGACAACCTGGGTTTAAATCCATCTAGCCAGTGGCTGTCACCACATCTCATGACAATGAGTTCCACAGGTCAAGTACCTGTAGTGTGACACAGTGCTTTCTTCTGTCCGTCCTTTCCCGCTGCCATATTGCAGCCAGGGTCCTCGGACCTCCTCAACTCACCTGCCGTCCTCCCATGCACCTACCCAGGGCTTTTTTTTTGTAGAAAAAGCCGAGCAGGAACTCATTGGCATAACAGGCCACACCCAACAGCAGAAACTCATTAGCATATTAGGCCACACCCCCATGTTACCAGAAGTGTGGTCATCCAGCCACACCCACCTTTTGCTTCTTATTCTGTTGACCTTGTTTGTTGTCAAAACCCAGGGCTTTTTTGTAGCAGGAACTCCTTTGCATGTTAGGCCACACACCCCAAATGTAGCCAATCCTAATTAGTTTCTGCTGTTGGGTGTGGCCTATTATGCTAATGAGTTCCTGCTGGGTGTGGCCAACTCAGGAGCCAGCTGGAACTCCATTCCTGTGCCTTCCTGCCCCAAAATAGCCCTGCACCTACCCCTATCTGCCCTACAATTATTCTGAAGGGAAAGAAACAACAAGAAAGCAAATCCTACTCATTGGATTGGTTTGAGCGAGGGGCTGCGTACGATTCCTGCCGTATCCCAAATTCACTGCTGTTGAAAATGAAAATGGAATGTTGGGTTTAAATCATTTTTATTAACAACGAACAATGGAAGATTCCCTAGTTAAAATGTTTATGAGTCATTTTTAAGGGACATAAGACGGAGCCATTTATAAACTGTTCCTCACGTCTGTATGAGTCAATAGCACTTTGACGACAAATCATAATTTCCCTGACAAATGTGTCAGCCTCGTCATCTTTCCAAGGTGACAGGAGGAAGGGCTCAGCCACAGAGGAGGCTATTCTATCATTTAAAAAGCAATCTATTCAAGGGGTATTATTTTACTCAAAGCCTCTCTTCGCCCTCTTCGCCAGTGTGCCTTAAGACTTGCTGTCTGTTTAGTAACCATGTTCTAACGGCAGACATTTTGTACTGTGCGTGAAACCCATTTGAACTCAAAAGCCAGCCCCGCTTATCTTTCCTGCCTTCTCTTTTTATATTTAATCCAAACTGGAATGTTTCACAGACCCATACTTTTATGAGTGTCTTTTTTTTTTAATGAAAGACCGGGGGTTTTGATTTTAAAATGCTTCTAGTCCTTATGAAGGCAATACAGACTGAGCTCAGGTAGTGCTAATCATGCCACATTGATACGTAAATTACAGTTTTCCTCTCCACAGTGGTTCTCGCCTTTCTGTGCTTGTCTCCGCATTTCCTTCTCTCGCAGATGCCATTCTCTTTCCAAGCCTTCCCCTCCTTTGTCTCCCATGGGACGTTCCCTGAGCATACAATGTGGGGAAGGGAGGATATAAGCCCAATAAGATTTTTTTAAAATAAATATATATATATGGGAAGAGGTCTTCAGTCTCAAGTGGTACCCGTAGAGGTGGACCATGTCATATTTCTCAATGGACACATAGATGCATGAAGCTGCCTTATACTGAACCAGACCATTGGTCCAATCAGTATCATCTACTCAGACCTGCAGAAGCTCTCTAGGGTCTCTGGTAGGGGCTTCTCACACCACCTCCTGGAACAGTGGGCCGAGGCAAATAAAATGAAATTCAATAGAGATAAGTGCAAAGTCCTACACCTGGGCACAAAAAATCAAAGGCACAGATATAGAATGGGAGGGACTTGGCTTGACAGCAGCACATGTGAAAGGGATCTAGGTGTTCCGGTTGATCACAAGCGCAACATGAGCCTGCAGTGCGATGTGGCTATGAAGAAAGCTAATGCAATCTTAGGATGCATTAACAGAAGCATTGTGTCCAGATCACGGGAGGTGGTCGTTCTGCTCTGTTCTGCTATGGTCAGGCCTCACCTGGAGTACTGTGTCCAGTTTTGGGCACCACACTTTAGGAAGGATGTTGACAAGCTCGAGCGTGTCCAGAAGAGGGCAATCAGGATAGTGAGAGGGTTGGAATCCAAGTCTTATGAGGAAAGGCTGAAGGAGTTGGGTATGTTTAGCCTGGGAAAGAGAAG
The DNA here is from genome assembly GCA_029375565.1 of Gekko gecko. NCBI lineage: Eukaryota > Metazoa > Chordata > Lepidosauria > Squamata > Gekkonidae > Gekko > Gekko gecko. The sequence continues at coordinate 17,847,762 of JAPDNY010000011.1, forward strand.
ACTTAGAGGGGACATGATTGCAGTCTTCAAGTATTTGAAGGGCTGTCATGTAAAAGATGGAGCAGATCTATTCTCTCTTGCTCCAGATTGCAAGACTAGATCTAATGGATGGAAATTACAAGGGAGTCGTTACCGGCTAGATATCAGGAGAAACTTCCTAACTGTAAGAGTGGTTGAACAGTGGAACAGTCTGCCTCGGGAGGTGGTGGATGCTCCTTCGCTGGATATTTTCAAGCGGAGGCTGGACGACCATCTTTTGGATATATTGTAGGTATGTTGGGCTATCTTTCGGCTATACTCTTGCAGAGTTCAGGGGGTTGGACTAGATGACCTGAAAGGTCCCTTCCAACTCTAACATTCTATGATTCTATAATCCTACTTCATAGAAACATAGAATGTTAAAGTTGGAAGAGACCTTGCAGGTCATCTAGTCCAACCCCCTGCACTCTGCAGGAGCATAGCCGAAAGATAGCTCTACAACATACCCAAAAGATGGTCATCCAGCCTCCACTTAAAAACATCCAGCAAAGGAGCATCCACCACCTCCTGAGGCAGACTGTTCCACTGTTCAACCACTCTTACAGTTAGGAAGTTTCTCCTGATATTTAGCCGGTAATGACTCCCTTGTAATTTCCACCCATTAGATGGAGGGTGATTTCCCACTAAAGCTGCCGCGGGGTTGCGCCGCCGTTTGCCCCGAGATTTTTAGTCAATTTCACACCCGAAGCCGCGGGGCTGAATTTTGCCCCGCGGCATCGCCCGATTTCCCCCGCAGTTTCGTAATCCTCAAAAAACAGGATTACGAAACTGCGGGGGAAATCGGGCGAAGCCACGGGTCAAAATGCAGCCCCGCGGCTTCGGGTGTGAAATTGACTAAAAATCTCGGGGCAAACGGCGGCGCAACCCCGCGGCAGCTTTAGTGGGAAATCACCCCTAGTCTTGCAATCCGGAGCAAGAGAGAATAGATCTGCTCCATCTTCTGCATAACAGCTCTTCAAATATTTGAAGATCCTTTAAACTGGAGATGCCAGGGATTGAACCTGGGACCTTCTGCATGCCAAATGGATGCTCTGCCACTGAGCCCTGGCCCTTCCTAATGAGTTTACATAAAGTCACAGTTATGGACAGGGACTGTAGAACCAGAGGACAGAATTGGAAAAACTGGAGTAGATACCTGTAGCCGACCATAAAATAAGATACTTGAGCACTGGCTTGGTTGATAGGTTGTTTTGTTGAACTGGCCATTTTATCTCCCCAGGAGCCTTTCTTATTAAAATAGTCACCTCAGCTGTTGAGATGCATAAAGCAGAGATCTCACTTGAGAAGTTATTTTTTTCCCTCCAAACAGTTGCCAACACAACTTAGGATGCTCGTCGTGAAATGCTTTGTCATCAGTTCCCTGTCACGGCAATTTATGTGCAACAGCAGAACAAGCCCCTTGTGGAGCAATAAAGAAAACCCCTCTGAGTTGACCCTCATACAGAATTGTCACAGAAACATCCACAACTTTCACAGGCGCAATCATTTTGCTCAACATGGGGCTCAAGTGCATGAATTATAACGTGATATAAAAAAATAAAATTCGACAGTTTTGGGCTGATACAGCAAAAGTCCCAAAAGATTGACAAGACCAGAGATACTTAAGGCGACTGTTACATTTTGGGAGTGGTGCCTGGGAAAGGTCGAGTTTTGGGAGAATGTGACATCACTTCTGGGTGATCTCAAAATTTCCCCTAATCTCTGTGATAAAGACCACAGAGATTAGAGGCAATTCCTAGAGCATCAAAGCATAGGCTATATTTTCTCCTGCTCCTCAAAAATCTGGACTGGGGCAGGGGAGTTCCCTCATGGGCCCAGGCAACTGAGAAGCCCACTTCCAGTGACCCTTTCTTCCAGCTTTCACAATCATGCACAGTGCACCCAGTGATCAGTAGAGAGCCTACACGGCTGCATTAGTTCATAAACGGATGCCTCCACACCATTCTCACTATGTTGCAAACCCATTGGCAGCTCTATGGAGATCCTGAGCATATTACGACACCTGTGGCTTTAAATACCATGCAACGTCTCCAAAGCACTTCCAGTGTTCTTTGTTGTTGTTCAGTTGCACAGTTGAGTCCGACTCTTCACAACCCCATGGACCACATCACGCCAGGCCCTCCTGTCTTCTGTTGTGCTCTGGAGTTTGCTTAACTCCATGTTCGTTGCCTCGGTAACACTGTCTAGCCATCTCAGCCTTTGCCGTCCCCTTCTTCTTTGACCTTCAATCTTTCCCAGCATCAGGGTCTTCTCCAGTGAGGGCTCCCTTCTCATTTGGTGGGCCAAAGTATTTGAGCTTCAGCTTCAGGATCTGGCCTTCCAGGGAACAGTCAGGGTTGATTTCTTTTAAGATTGACTGATTTGATCTCCTTGCAGTCCAAAGGACTCTCAAGAGTCTTCTCCAGCACCATAGTTCAAAAGCATCTATTTTTCAGTGCTCGGCCTTCCTTATAGTCCAACTCTTGCAGCCATACATTACTACTGGGAATACCATTGCTTTGACCATACAGACTTTTGTTGGCAAGGTGATGTCTCTACTTTTTATTAGGCTGTCTAGGTTTGCCATTGCTTTCCTCCCAAGGAGCAGGCATCCAAGGAGAGCCAGTTTGGTGTAGTGGTTGAGCGTGTGGACTGTAATCTGGGAGAACCGGGTTTGATTCCCTACTCCTCCACTTGCACCTGCTGGATGACCTTGGGCAAGCCATAGTTTTGATAAGAGCTATCCTTGAAAAAGAGAGTCTCTGTCAGAGCTCTCTCAGCTCCACCTGCCTCATGGGGTGTCTGTTTTGGGGAGGGGAAGGGAAAAGGAGTTTGTCAGATGCTCTGAGACTCCTTTGGGTAGTGAAGAGCAGGGTTATAAATCCAATCTCTTCTCCTCTCCTTCTTCTTTTAATGTCATGGCTGCAGTCACCATCTGTAAAGCCGGGCAGCTTCCTTGTGCCCTCAATTACACAAGTATCGGGCTGATGGGGGAGAGGGGAACGGAGGGGTCAATGTTCTCCGCAGTGTCACGACACCACTTCCAGAGTGAACCGGAAGCGACATCGACATGTCGAGGGGATGCTCCAGCATTTGCCCAAAACTTTAGCATTCGCCCAAAAGTTTGGGGTTGCACGCCAGAACATTTTGTTTGTTTATTTATTTATTTTATTAGATTTATATACCGCCCTCCCCCGATGGGGCTCAGGGCGGTGTACAGCAGTTAAATAATACACTTAAAAAATTTTTAAATAACAACTTACATATAAATATCATAAAATAACCATGTAGTCATAAAACGATCAGATGACCAATCCGACTCAGGCCATTGATGGGCAATTGGCCAGAAAAGTTGGGCCAGGAGAACCAGAGGAGATGGGGGGGGGGTAGGGGAATTGCATTGACATCACTTCAAGTTCCCACCAAAATGACTTCAGGATGCTGGGGACACCGATAGGACCCTGCCCCCCAAAACTTCCTGCCGGTTGTGGGCAACCGTAACCCCCCAACCTATATAAGGGTTTATTCTTTAGCATTAAAATCGGTGTCAAATATATTATTGTTTTATGTGCAACCTAGACATTTCTCTAGGCTTCGTAACTGAATAGTCAAGAATTATGGAGAATGGCCCTAAGTAATTTAACAACGGTAACGGTTATCTTGACATCCTCTCATTCTTCCAAGCCTGCAGCAGACCCAGAGGGACGCTAGGCGGAATAGCAGCCCTTGTACCCCCACCAAGCGATGTCAAACAAGTGAGAGCCACAGAGATATCAGCCAGGCCAACGAAGAGGTCCCTCAGCAGCACGAGGCCTGAAATGTTCATGCAGGGTTTCCTGATGTCTGAATTCTCCTCCAGGCTTCTACATCCAACTAGAGAATCAAAGGCTGAGTTTAGACTGGCAGTTTGCAGTGGGAGCCAGTTGTGGCAAAAAAGCCCCGGAACAAACTGCTCCGGGTTTTCCCGGTCACACTGCGCTGACCGATGTGGGAGCATACTGGGAGGAGGCGCACGGGAGCGTTCAGACTGCTGGCCTGGAGGCATGGCTGTAAACGGCTTTTTCCTGGTAAATCGGCCGGATGCCTATATGTGCATGAGCACATATGCGCTCATGCACACATAGGCATCCAGCCGATTTGGGGAGGATCCCATTGCGCCGGCACCGCATTGAGCAGTAGAGTGGAGCACAGCCAATCATATTGCTGCTGCCTTATGCGCAATGCGGGTTGCTCCCAGCTTCTCAGATTGGCATTCACACTTCTCAGAAGTAGAATGAAGCAGGATAGATGGGCTTTCAGGGATTTGCTACCACTTTTACCAGGTATCTTTTAAACACGGGAGCGAAGTAGAATAGCACGGATTGACTACGGGTGGGGAACGCCAGGCAGATGTGCCTGTGTGAATGCCCCCTTTAATCCGCTTGTAAAACGTGGCTGAAACGTGGCTATAGCGGGGCAAACTGCCAGTCTGAACTCAGCCAAAGACCCTGCCGCTCTACGCAAAGGACCCTCTTCGTGCCTGCCTTGCCGTAATCCCTGCTCAGTCTTACAAAAACAGTTTCTGAAGCCATCTCTGTGGTAGAGTCTTAACTGCCAAGTTAAGAGGCAGCTTTAGGCTTCGTACTGACTTAAAATGGTAATAGAGCTGTTTTTATTGAAATCCATGTGCGACTGTCAGCAGTTTTAACCCATTAGGGAGGTAGTGCATAGGAAATATTTGGGAATAAATTGGCAATTTCCTATCCTATCAGTAATTACCCAGTTTACCACTTTAGTAGTTCCATGTAAACATATACTGCTTTCTTTTTGTTTTGCATCTCCACCAGTGTATAATTGGTTGAATTCGGCATATTAGTTCCATAAATAAAATGGAAATGGAAGCAATAAAGCCCTCGCCTTGCCTCGGCAGATCCGTGCTGGTTTTCTGTGCTTCGGCTTAAACTTCGGCAATTAGCTCCGACGATGGAGCGATCACGGGAACGATTAAGAAATAACAAGGCACTGGGACAGATTTACGAGGCAAGGAGATTATACGCTCTGCTAAGTGGACCGGCACCAACTTTACCTTGAAGGCAGCAGGAAAACCAAACGAGAACAACGGCCATGCTGTTGACACAGGTCAATGTTTAAGGAGGACTGTGAAACTTTTGCGTTCTAATCCTATTGCCTGCAAAAAAAAAAAAAAAAAATCCCGGGTACCTCGACACTGTTTCGTTAAAAAAGATCCAGAGTGAAAATAATGGTAAGCTTGAGATGATGCTGAAAATGTTGACTGAAAAGAAGAAATAGACAACAGCTTAGCCGCAAAAGGAAGGGAATTCAGACAGGTGTTGTTGCCAGGTGGTGCCAGACAACCGGGGGAAGGTTGTGGGCAGGGAAAGGGTGGGGGGGGTAAACGCAATGTCCTCTGCACCACTATTATGTCACTTCCAGTTTCCCCCAGAAGCGATAGAGCAGCACAAAGGACACTAATGCAGGGGTGTCGAACTCATTTGTTACGAGGGCCGCATCTGACATAAATGAGACCTCGTTGGGCCGGGCCACGTGTGTCATGAAAGGTAGTCATGCCCCTGTATGAATCATTGGTGCGACCTCATTTGGAATACTGTGTACAGTTCTGGTCACCACATCTCAAAAAGGATATTATAGCATTGGAAAAAGTGCAGAGAAGGGCAACTAGAACGATAAAAGGGTTGGAACACCTTCCCTATGAAGAAAGGTTAAAATGCTTGGGGCTCTTTAGCTTGGAGAAACGACGGCTGAGGGGTGACATGGTCGAGGTTTATAAGATTATGCATGGGATTGAGCAGGTTGAGAAAGAAGTCCTTTTCTCCCTTTCTCACAATACAAGAACTCGTGGGCACTCCATGAAATTGCTGAGCAGTCGGGTTAGAACAGATAAAAGGAAATACTTCTTCACCCAAAGAGTGATTAACATATGGAATTCACTGCCACAGGAGGGGGTGGCAGCTGCAAGCATGGACAGTTTCAAGAGGGAATTAGATAAACATATGGAGCAGAAGTCCATCAGTGGTTATTAGCCACAGGGTTCGATGGGAACTCCCAGTCTGGGGCAGGTGATGCACTCTATTCTTGGTGCTGGAGGGGGCAGCAGTGGGAGGGCTTCTGGTGTCCTGGCCCCACTGCTGGACCTCCTGATGGCACCTGGTATATTTTGGGCGCTGTGTGACAGAGTGTTGGACTAGATGGGCCATTGGCCTGATTCAACATTGGCTTCTCTTATGTTCTTATGTTCTCTTAATGCCAGGTAGCGGAGATATAAACTTTATAAAGGACTCAACCACAAAGGGTTTTTTTTTTTACTTAGAATAAAAACATGCTTAAAACATCAGCAGTCTTGCAATATTTTGTTTATTTAACCGTGTCTGATAACTGACACCTCTGTCTCTGAATTATTGCATCAAAGTGTCTGTGCTGTTGCCATCTTGAGTATGCTGTTCAGGTGTGTCTCTGTAAGCCGCAAATCTCCGGCTACGAATGATGGCCTTAAATCAAGCAAGAGCCGTGGTAAAGCAGGGACTATTTGACGTAGAGAGACAGAATGATATTGCTAGAGCCCCTAGTTTTTTGGCTCCCTCTCAAATAAGATATGTAGTCTCTCCTGCTCCATATCTGACGGATTTTGGTAATTCCATCTCATCGAAGGGCCTTCTCTTGGGCTCGTTGTAATATTTTTCCTTCTGAGGTCGTAATAGGTCGTTACAAGAAGATACTTCTGGCTGAGCGTATCTGTCCCTGTGGTATTGGTGAGGCTGATACTATCAATCATACTTTGCTTGCGTGGGGGTTCTATCAAAATATACGAGCTACATTTATCCAACCCATATGGGAAAGGCTTTCAGGCCCTTTGGATTCTGATATTAGTATTTTGCTTATGATAGATGCCAATCCACAGGTGACATTAGCATGTGCCGAATTTCTGGCAGCAGCCTACAGAATTAGGAAAGACCTCTTAAAAGCATAACTTAAAGACTCTTAGGCTAATGCAGTGTATTACCTTGAAAATGATTTTGAATGATTTTGAGATGGATGGATGGATGGATGGATGCTTGGTTGGACTGTTTGTGCTGGTTACGAACCATAATAAAGATCTCTGCAAATCTACGATGACGCAGCAGCAGCAGAACTGGAAGGAGGAGCAGAAGACAGCCAGTTCCATTGCGGGCCTGACAGAAGCCCTATGGGGGGCTGATCTGGCCCCCGGGCCGCATGTTTGACAGCCCTGCACTAATGGTTTCTTTCTTTTCCTTTTAAAGACATTCTACTGCTTCTGGTTCAAATGGTGCCCCGGGAATGAAAAGCCCAAATTCAGATTACTTTCCCTCTTAAACAACAGGCAATCTTCCTCTACAGCATCCAAAGTTACTTTTTATCATCTTATCTCCCTGAAACTGTATGCAGCTTCTGTTCCGCCTCAGTTCCTCCTGAGAGTGGTGTAGTGGTTAAGTGCGCGGACTCTTACCTGGGAGAACCGGGTTTGATTCCCCACTCCTCCACTCGCAGCTGCTGATGTGACCTTGGGTCAGTCACAAGCTCTGGCACAGCTGTTCTCTCAAGGACAGTTTCCGTCAGAAGTTCTCTCAGCCCCACCTACCTCACAGGGTGTCTGTTGTGGGGAGGGGAAGGGAAAGGAGTTTGTAAGCCGCTCTGAGACGCCTTTGGGCAGTGAAGGGCGGGGTATAAATCCAATCTCTTCTTCTTCTTCTTCTTCTTCTTCTTCTTCTTCTTCTTCTTCTTCTCCTTCTTCCTCAGCCCATTCCCCCCCCCTGAAAATGCTATCTCCCTACAGTGTGGGTTGACAGTTCTCCTGCCAGCAACCCCCACTGGCCACCACCTTTTCACTCTGCAGGAGACAAATATACTTAAAACATTTTCATTGGCGTAGTCTTATGTCACTTCCAGGGAAAACCCAGAACTGATGTCATTTGCTCCCGGAATCGTCAGAAACTCTATTGTCTCCCGGATTTCTAGAGAGGAGTGATGTCACTTCCAGGTTTTCCCCAGAAGCGACATAACACCATCATACTGAGGACATCCACCCCCATGTCCCCACCCACCCCCAGACTCCTGCTGCCTGGCAAACCTGCCCACAGGACAGTGTGAAAGGCATTCAGCGTTCGGGCTCAAAGGGAAGGACAGCTTGGCCAGTTTCCTAGTGGGAAATGCATACACGGGCCCAATCTGCATCTAGCATTTGCTCCACTGTCTTACCAAACCCACACTGGAACAGAAATTCCCCTCTACATTGCATGCCACTTTCACTTTGTCGGATTTTAGGGCAGCGTCCAGACCGCAGGCCGCTTTCACTTTGTGTGATCTCTCGGTTTTATGGTAGCCGTCTGCATAGATTTATGGCCGTTTTATGGCTGTTCTGGGGTGACTCTGCTGTCAGTACGGCATTGACCCCGGGGTATTTGAATGTGGTTGTGAGCCACGTCTTTTTCTGCTCCAGTTTGGGTATGGTAAAACAGAGGAGCCGATGCTAGATGCAGATTGGGCCAAGGGCTCCACATGACATACGATGTGTTTGTTGCTTGTCACCGGTCATACTATCTTAGCCATTTGAACAGAAATGCCATAGGTCGGTGGATAAAAAGAACTTTTTCTGGGATTTGTGACCTAGTCAGAATGTCTGAAACCTGCATGATCTCAAGAACAGCTAGGTCGCGATCCCACGCACAATCAGCTGCGCCATAGGCACGAATGCTGGGCAGATTTAAAGGGTGCGATCAGACGCAAACTTCTGGGAAGCACCCCGCACCCATCAGCAACCCGTTTTGCTCCACTGCAGAAGCAGAGTAAAAAGACACCAGGGAAAGTCCGGTAGCAAATGAGTTGCTACGGGCCACGGATGGAATTTCCCCTGTGTGATCGCTCCAGTGCGCTCCCATGGCGGCAGGATGGTCTGATCAGGCCATCCTGACTCCATGCTGTTGTTTTTCCCCCTTCTCAGTATGTGCATCATCACACACTGCATAGGGAGCCCTCAGTGCAGAGATGCGAATCATCAATCCCTTGTTGACGTGCACCAGAAACACACGGCAAAAAAAACCAACCCGACTCACCCGCAGTTGCGTCTGATCACGCAGTGACGGGCTGTGCCCGCCACTTCCAAGGACTGTGTGATCACACAACTGCGGGTCAAATTCCTATACAGCAAATAGCCTCGCTTCCCCCGCCCCCGCTTTATCTTGCACGTGTGACCACCACCCTAAATACAAATCCAGTAGTGCCTTAGAGACCAATGAGATTTTTTTGGAGTATAACCTTTCAAGAGTCAAAGCTTCAGATACCAGAAGCTCATACCTCCCAAATTCTTCTTGGTCTCTGAGGCACTACCATACTCAAATCTACCTGTTCTCCTGCAGACCCTAGATCACTGCAAAAGCTCTGTACATCTCCGTTATCTGGAAACCAAGAGACTTATTTTAACATCTAACATTCTTCCCTTTGCACCAGGTCACTTTAGATTATAGAGGTGATCCGTTGAAGCACAGCAAGGGAAAACTCTGAATACATAATGTTATTCAGATTGGGGAAAAATGGGCTTATTAGCCGGTCCAGTGTAGAGGGAAGTGTAATCATTTGCAGGCATCCTGGGGCTAGATTCTACCTTGATAAACAGCCCGGAGCAAAGAATACAACAGAAATGGGCCCCCAGCAGGGGGGAACAAAACCTCCCCCCAAAATCATAGCACTTAAAAAATGTTGGGCTTAAGGAATGTGTCAACTTCTTGGTAGATGCTACAGGGCAGAAGCAGACAAGGGCAGTTTCAGACCCAATACAAGAACTCGTGGGCACTCACTGAAATTGCTGAGCCGTCAGTTTAGAACGGATAAAAGGAAGTCCTTCTTCGCCCAAAGAGGGATTAACACGTGGAATTCACTGCCATGGGAGGTCGTGGCGGCTACAAGCATGGACTGCTTCAAGAGGGAATTGGATAAACATATGGAGCAGAGGTCCACCAGTGGCTATGAGCCACAAGTTATAGATAGGAACTCTCAATCTGGGGCAAGTGTTGCTCTGTATTCTTGATGCTTTGGGGGGGGGCAACAGTGGGAGGGCTTCTAGTGTCCTGGTCCCACTGGTGGACCTCCTGATGGCACCTGGTATTTTTGGCCACTGTGTGACACAGAGTGTTGGACTAGATGGGCCATTGGCCAGATCCAACATTGGCTTCTCTTATGTTCTTATGCTTCACATATGCACATTCTTCTCTGTGTGTGTGTGTGCACACATGCTTGCCTGGAAGTCATGGTGACTTCTGGTGACCACTACTGGAGCTTGGACATTTTTTTTTCCAGAGAAGTGGCTTGGGTAACCTGGCTCTGTGTCCCACCTCTGATATTCTTTGGAGGTCACCCTTCCAAGGACTTGCCAGAGTCGGCCCTGCTTAGCTTCCGAGATCTGATGAGATCAGGCTTGCCTGGGCTATCCAAGTCAGGGTGCATATTTGTCTCTTGATGAAGAGTATCCAGTGAAGACTTGGTAGGTGTGAGAGTCTCATAGAATAAGCACTAAAATAAGCCTTTCACAGCACCCTGCCTCAGAGTCGGATCTGGGATAGTGGTTTGGTGTAGTGGTTAAGTGTGGTGTAGTGGTTAAGTGTGCGGACTCTAATCTGGGAGAACCATGTTTGATTCCCCTCTCCTCCACTTGTAGCTGCTGGATGACCTTGGGCAAGCCATAGTTCTGTCAGAGCTGTTCTCTCAAGGACAGTTCTGGAAAGAGCTCTCTCAGCCCCGCCTGCCTCACAGGGTGTCTGTTGTGGAGAGGGGAGTTTCTAAGATGCTCTGAGACACTCAGTGAAGAGCAGGGTATAAATCCAATCTCCTCCTCCTCCTCCTCCTCCTCCTCTTCTTCTTCTTCTTCTTTTTCTGGGAAATTGGGGATTTCAAGAGGATCCCCTACTTTTCATCCTAGCTGCACTCTAACGTGATAGTTCGAGAAGGGTCTGCTGCATAAGAAAACAAGAGGTGCCCTCCTGGAGCAGACCAGTGGTCCATCTAGTCCAGCATCAAGTTACCCTGGAGGGCCAACAAATAAGGCATGGAGACTAAGACTTCCTGCCTTTTAGGCATCCCAGGTGGGGAGTTACTGACCCCCCAGCACCAGGAATGAGGAACGGCGGAGGGGGAGAATGCCCTGCACATAACGACACTCTAGGAATTTCCCCTAGTCTCTGTGGTAAAGACCATAGATACCAGAAGAAGTAGTCTACAGTGTCACCCAGAAGTGATGGCACATCCTCCACAAATTCTGCCCTCCCCAGGCACCGCCTCCAAAATCTCATGGCGTTTGTTGAGGCAGGTTGGGACTCCTACCTTGGTGTCTGCCTACTAAGGGTGGTGTTCAGAGGTAGACTGCCTCTGGACATGAGATGTGTGTGTCATTTGGTCCTGGCCCCTGACCTGGATGGGCAAGGCTAGCCTGATCTCATTAGATCTCAGAAGCGAGGCTCTGGTTAGTACTTGGACGGGTGACCACCAGGGAAGTCAGGGGCTGCTGTGCAGAGGCAGGCAATGGCAATCCACATCCGTTTGTCTCCTGCCTTGATGGGGTTGCCATAAGTCGGCTGCAGCTTGGCTGCGCTTTCTGCCACCAATTTGACCCTGAGACACCAGACATCTTCCCAAATGCATGCGACACGCTAGCAACCGATACGATCTGAGCTTTGGCAATCTGTGTAATTGTCCACCGAGGCACAGTGCAATAGTACTACATTCTGTGGCAGGGGTAGGTGAACTTAGAGAAGATGACAGTGCCCCAGAACGCGGGCAGAGTGCTTCCCCTCGCTACCGCACAAGAACCGCAGCCATCCCACACAAACCTGGAACAAGACGTCCAATCCCAGTGTGCAGCTGGGTCGCACAGCTGCCTCTCTAGAAACAATCCACGTGTGCGTCCCTTCACTTTGATTGGCATTTATCTGGCTTGCCTGAAATACTCCTGGGGAAATTCACTGGATTGCAAGAAGCAATAGACCTTGTATTTGCCTGGGCTTTTGTTTAAAAGAATTCCTTCCAAATACAGCAGCCTACAAGGGAGCTTTCCATTTTCAAAACCCTCAGCAGGGTCTCCTGTGTAAAATTAAAAGATAAAATATTCTGGCAGGGGGGGAGAGGCTTCCTGTTGCATTCCAGCACAGTCATTTCCCTTTTGAAAGTCTCTTTTTAAACTTTCTTCTTTGTTTAACTGAAAATGCGATTCCCCCCCCTTTTGTATTGTTGTTATTGTTTTGGAAGTTGTTCCATTATGCAAATGGCCAGAATAAGGAGATGCAAACGCCCCAGCCGCTAGGAAGATAATCTGCCCCCTTGAGAAGCTTAAAAACTTGGCAATAAGAAAGAGCTGATGGAAAACCTGCTCCGGAACATTAGGGTGCAAATGAAAACAGCCAATGGGATTTCGAGAGAAGCCGCGTCCATATCTTTATATCTCATGCTCCCTACCAAATTTGGGACCTAAAGTAGTTTATAATTCTAGAGCAAGCAAAGGAAAGCACATAAATATATAATAATAAAACGTAGGTGTACCCGGCATCTTGAATCCTGCTGGGTCAAAAAAGATTTTTTTTTTAAAAAAAAAAGCGAGAGGATCGTTTATTACAAAGAAAACCATTGTTATCCAATAATAGCGAGACGTGTAAACAACAGCAAATGTGAGAAAGTCAGCCAGGATAAAAGATGCCATTTGCCAGACTGGAGTTCTATACAGCAGTATCCTGATAGAAACAAAGCAATAAGGTCAAGAACAAACCTGTACAACAACAGAGTCATCTGATGCTATCTCAGGTGGAGTCAGCCCACCGGTCTCTATAGCCAAATATTGCCTATTAGAAGCCCCATCCTCAATCCATGCACAGTCCTCACTTGATTTTTTATATATATGTGCATTGAGCAGTTCTCATGCCACATTCCATGCATGTACAGCTTAATGATTTAAACCCCATAGGGATGCCAGCTGGGTATCTCCGGGAAATACAGTTCATCTCCAGACTACAGAGATCAATTCCCCTGGTATAAATCCAACCTCTCCTCCTCCTCTTCCATCTTTCCTGCCACAACTACTGGGGTTTCTGCTGCTGCAGCAAGTTTGCAATGGCAGTTGATGGCTGGCAGGTCTGAGGGTTCCTATCTAAGCCACAAGGTATAGATAGGAACTCTCAGCCTGGGGCAGGTGATGCACTCTGTTCTTGGTGCTGGGGGGGGCAGCAGTGGGAGGGCTTCTAGTGTCCTGGCCCTGCTGCTGGACCTCCTGATGGCAACTGGTATTCTTGGCTACCGTGTGACAGAGTGTTGGACTAGATGGGCCATTGGCTTGATTCAACATTGGCTTCTCTTATGTTCTTAGGGTAGCTGGCCCACTAATCGATGGGGGGGGGGCCACAGGAGCAGAGAACCTTTCTCCCACTTCCTTCCTTGGTTCCTCAGAAGTTCCTTCCCTAATTGCACCCTGGGAAAAGTAGTCCTCAGGATACCGACATCTTAATGTGAGGCAGACTGGGAACTACATTTTCATCAGGACACTGAAGTCCTGCGGAAGGGGAGGACTCTGTAAGAGGTTCTGTGCCTGCCCATCCATCGTGGTTTCAGATGTGTTTACTGCTTTAACCCTCCTTCGACACACCACCTGGAGTGCTTTCAAGTAGATGGGCATATCCAAGTTTCCAGGTTCTTGCGAAAACAAGGATTTTTGATTATTCATAGTTCAATTGGAGCTTATTAGATGCAGTTTAGAAGATGCTTCAAACCCACTCATGAGCAAGACATTAATAGCGCATCATCTGCATAAAGTCTAGGGCTACGGCCATCAGCTCCAAACAGGGTCAATGCAGGATCCTTAAGGAAAAGATTGAATAAAGAAGGAGATAAAATGCAGCCCTGTTTAACTCCTTTATTAGTTGGAATTTGGGGGTTTTTCTTTCCAGCTGGGGAACATTTAACCTGACAGGTTGTAGCAGTATGTAATTTTCCGATGAGCAAAAGCAATCTCTTATCAATATTCATTTTGGTGTAGTGGTTAGGAGCGTGGACTCTAATCTAACCTGGGAGAATCATGTTTGATTCCCCACTCCTCCACATGCAGCTGCTGGTGTGACCTTGGGTCATTCACAAGTTCTTTCAGAGCCGTTCTCTCACGAGCAGTTCTCAAGAGAGCTCTCTCAGCCCTGCCTACCTCACAGGGTGTCTGTTGTGGGGAGGGGGAGGGAAAGGAGTTTGTAAGCCGCTCTGAGACTCCTTTGGGTAGTGAAGGGTGGGATACAAATCCAATCTCCTCTTCTCTTCTTATCCCAGAGTAAATTTCTGTCTATAGAGTCAAAAGCTCCTTTAAGGTCTAGGAAAGTGGTATATAACTTAAGATTTGCTTTCCTACTGTATTTATTCACCAGATGGGATGAAGAAGAAGAAGAGAAGAGACTGGATTTATACCCCCCCCGCCCTTCACTGCCCAAAGGTGTCTCAGAGCGGCTTACAAACTCCTTTCCCTTCCCCTCCCCACAACAGACACCCTGTGAGGTAGGTGGGGCTGAGAGAACTTCTGACAGAAACTGTCCTTGAGAGAACAGCTGTGCCAGAGCTTGTGACTGACCCAAGGTCACATCAGCAGGTGCAAGTGGAGGAGTGGGGAATCAAACCCAGTTCACCCAGATAAGAGACTGCGCACTTAACCACTACACCAAACTGGGATATGATAGTACAGTGATCCAACATGAGATGGGCATATCCCTGGTGGATTAAAAATAAATAAAATCCATGTTGAGTGGTTTGGGTCTGCACAATGGCAGGATCCACTACTGACCCAGGCTCACAATTTTGTGAGAGGCTTGAACTACTTGGGTCACAGGGCTATCATCATTCAACAAAGAATGCATTATTCAGAATCAGCTGTGGAAGAGTGTCATGTATTGCCTTTGGTAGGGACTGAACGTAGAATCCTCTACAGGCAATGTACGTGCTTGTACCACTAAGCCACACCCCCTACAGCGCAGCTGAAGGTCTAATCTTTCCTTCTACTGCATTAAAGAACTGACAAATCTTTATAAAGTGTCATTGCATGGACCCCTGCATAGTAGCCGTTGGTATCATCATGACAGTCAAACTGCTCACATGTGACCTTCATTAGTTTTATTGGGAGAAATGGTATTCAGATGAAACTGAGAAGATCTGACAGGACACATTTTCCCCATTTGAAAATGATCAGTAATTACATTTAGACCAAAGTATGGAGGTCTTTCTTGCCAAATGCCGCTGGGATGGTATCGTTACCCCTTGATGCCTTAGTATAAATATGTATTAAGACACGCTAATATGATTTTATTAAATATGAATTAAGAAAAACCATAGCGTGGCTGTGTTCCGAACTTTTGATAGTTTTGTGGTCATTTTAGGGTTCACTGTTATGCACTCGGCGTTCGGCAACACAAGCGGAAGATATAGACATAGCCTTGCACTTAGGAAAATAATTTAATTGGTCTCCAGCGTACAAGGTCTTGTTTACTGAGTTTGCAAGCAATACGCATCCCTCCTCCTACAAGCAGAAATATTTTCCCCTGAAAGCTTGTAAGTTAATTAGATCTGATATTTTGAAAAGAGCAGGCGCTGTGTCTTTTCTAAAGCAGAATGAATCTAAAAGATAATAGTCAAATGTTTTTTACGTATAAAAAAATATCTCCCAGGTATCCGACAGATAGCGAGTTTTCATGGGAGTTAGATCTTTGTTGTTGTTGTTTACAGTTTAAAAAAAACTGTAAAAACGGTGACTCTGCAAATTAGATGAGAGCTGTCGTGACTATTCGTTAATGTTCATCTCGCCGAACGCTTGTGTTACTTTGCTACCGCTCAGTGCCTTTTTGTTCCGCTGGCAGCTGCTGTTGTTTCTTGGCAACGTCTTTCTTCTCCATCCACATTTTCCTCACCTCACTTGCCCTGTCTGCTGTTTAATCTGATTGGCTGAATCGACTGGCGCCATTTGGTCAACTGGCATCCATGATATAATGTCAGAGATGGCATTTCAATTGCACTGATAAAACTACATAGATTCACAGAGCCGAGAGTACTCAACTGTGCCATGGATAAAGTAGATCAGGCTAAGAGCTTGGGGGTACTCCTGGAGCTGGCTATGTGGGTGTGTCAGCAGGTTGGTGCTGTTGCTTAGAATGACTTTGGTGTAGTGGTCCGGTGGTTAGGAGTGTGGATTCTAATCTGGGAGAACCAGATTTGATTCCCCACTCCTTCACATGCAGCTGCTGGTGTGACCTTGGGTCAGTTACAAGTTCTTTCAGAGCTGTTCTCTCATGAGCAGTTCTCAAAAGAGCTCTCTTAGCCCCGCCTAGCTCACAGGGTGTCTGTTGTGGGGAGGGGGAAGGGAAAGGAGATTGTAAGCCGCTCTGAGACTCCTTTGGGTAGTGAAAGGTGGGGTATAAATCCAATCTCCTCCTCCTCTTCCTCCTCCTCTTCTTCTTCATTACATATAGCTCTTAACCACCCTGCCCTGGATGGCCCAGGCTAGCCCTGTCTCATCAGATCTCAGAAGCTAAGCAGGGTCAGACCTGATAACGTAGCTAGATGGTAGACCATCCAAGAAGTCCAGTTCCTACACAGAGAACATAAGAACATAAGAAAAGCCAATGTTGAATCAGGCCAATGGCCCATCTAGTCCAACACTCTGTCACACAGTGGCCAAAATATACCAGGTGCCATCAGGAGGTCCATCAGTGGGGCCAGGACACTAGAAGCCCTCCCACTGCTGCCCCCTCCAGCACCAAGAATAGAGTGCACCACCTGCCCCAGACTGAGAGTTCCTAGCTATACCTTGTGGCTAATAGCCACTGATGGACTTCTGCTCCGTATGTTTATCTAATTCCCTCTTGAAACTGTCCATGCTTGTAGCCACCACCACCTCCTGTGGCAGTGAATTCCATGTGTCAATCACTCTTTGGGTGAAGAAGTAGGTAAGAGGCAGGTAATGGCAAACAATCTCGGTTGTCTCTTGTTCTGAGAGCCCTGTGTGGGTCACGATAAGTTGGCTGCGACTTGACAGCACTTTCCATCTCCAGCTCTTAAGCTGTCCTCTTATTTAGATCCTGCTGACATGGCTACACTGCTCCACGCTTCCATAAGCTCCATGCTGGACCACCGTAATTCAGTTTACTTGGGTTTTTCTTAAAGACCTCTGAGAAGCTTCTGTTGATCCTTCTGTTGATACTCAGAAGCTTCTGTTGATATGGCTGCTAGAACCCTATCTGGGGCCAGCTGCTTGGAACACGTAACTCAATGGCTGTGCAAACTCCGCTTATTACTTTCTTGCTGCCCCTGGACCCAATTCAAAGTGCTGATTATTACCATTAAAGCCATTCACAGCCTGAAGCCCTCATACCTATCAAACCAAGTCTCCCAGTAATACTCCCATTCACCAGGTATGAGAGCCAGGTATGAGAGCCAGTGTGGCTTAGTGGTCAGGGCTCATTTCCTGCAGAAACTCATAGGAGTGAAGCTCTGGCAGTAAGGAGCCCAGGGGGTGGGAACATGCAGCAAGCCCCGACTTCTGCTCCCAGCAGCCCTCCCGCCTTTCCCAGCCTGCTGGCCGACCCAGCTGAGTGCTGCCACGAGCTGGCCCTCAAGCTGCTCCGCCACTGCCTGGGCCATGGCACCCAGCCTACCCGGGTTCTGCCTGTCCTCATGCCAGCCCTGGTGTGGCGCCTCTTCAAGGTGTGCCCCAGCACCTCCCATGAGGCCTGTGAGGAGCTCTGCCCTGGCCTCCTGCACCTCTGCCCTGCCACCACCCTGGCCCCCTACCTGCTCAAGGCCATGCATGTCCTCCACGCCATCCTCCTCGACCCATGGGCAGCCACGCACTTTCCTGTGCTTGCCGGCCATCCAAAAGAGTCCAGTGGCACCTTTAAGACCAAGGTTCATTCAAGTACAAGCTCTCCCGCCTCTCTGAGGGCAGATCTACGTGCTTCCCCTCACCCCCACCCCATAGCTAGCAATTCAAAACAATCCAGTGGAGCCCAAGCGGTGGATGTTGCCTTCTAACACACTTCCGGTGGTGTTAGGGGGTGTGGCATAAGCAAATAAGTTATGCTAGTGAGTTATGCTAATGAGCTCCTGCACCTCTTTTTCTATGAAATGACCCCTGGTAGTGGTTAAGAGCGGCAGATTCACCCACTCCTCCTACACATGAAGCCTGCTGGGTGACCTTGTGCCAGTCTCAGTTCTCTCAGAACTCTCTCAGCCCCACCTACCTCACAAGGTGCCTGTTTTGTGGAGAGGAAGGGAAGGCGATTGTAAGACACTTTGAGAGTCCTCAGAGTAGAGAAAAGTGGGGTACAAAAACTAACTCTCCGCCTTCTCTCGAGACAACCTTCTTTATGGTGCCTCCCTCAGGATTTTCCATACAGCAATAACTGGGTCATGAGTTTTTTTCATGGTGGACTCAGTCTTTGGAATACCCTCCAAAGTCGGTGTGGAGGTCGCCTTCATTCACTATGCTGAGGAAGGCACACAAGACGGTTTCCTGCCAGAGAGGATTTGGTGGTCAGATTTGGTTGTGTGTTTTTTTTATTTTTTATGATTTTAATATTTTATGATTTTAATTATGTTTCTTTTTAATTCTGTGCACTTTTTAATTATAAATTAATTCCATGGCTAAGACTGGTTGCTAAGAGAGTATGGTTAATTACAATGCTTATTATTCCTGCTTCTAAATCTGGAATATCAAGAAAACAGCTAACTTGCAGCCCAAACTGTCCCTGAACCTTTCTGTATATTCAGCATTGACAATTTCCTAAACCATGTTTAGAATACAGAATGCTTGCAAATGCATGTGGGAAACGTGTGAGTGTACAGCAGAAGTATTATCTAGGCTGAAGATCACTCCTGAAGGCACATGTGCCTTAACCACTGCATATCCTCCCACCCTGAGTTTGTATGGCAAGATAAGGAGAAACAGCCCTGAAACAGGAAAGACGGAGAGAGGTAAGGAGCCTGGCGAAAGGGCAACAAAGATGCCCACAGGAAACATTGGTACCACGCAAGCACTGGGCACGCTCACTTTTGGAGAGGAAGGAGAAAGCATTAAAGAGGAGAAGAAATAGCAAAGAAGGGCCAGAGAGGCAACGGCATCATCAGTCCTACAAAGGACAGAACCAGCATGTATCGTTCTTTCTTTCTCGACTCCTCTGACCTACAGGTCTTGAGTAGTATCAATCAATCCCAGCAATGAATAAAAGAAAGGAAGGAAGAATTCGAGCCAAAGAGGACAGGCTATAACGCATTAGAGAAGAAGTCCTCCTGTCACAAGCTGCCTGAACTCTCATGGCCCGAACAAGGAATTCAGTTTGAAAGGGTGTTTGCTGGCCTAGGAGCCAGGACATCTGTGGGTGCGTTTAGACAGCGTGCTGGAGCGGTTTAAA